>JAAAKB020005401.1:0-15309 GCA_010014835.2 Apostichopus leukothele
CATCAATAAATTTTTTATTCACCTTATTCATATTTTGGATGGATGCATAATTTGACAGTTTCAGGAACTTTCCCTTTCCCCCCCCCCCCCCCCCCCCCCCCGGATCTCTTGCTGTCAACTAATATATTCTAAAATCATTATGACATTTAATCAAATTGTTTAATTAAGAGAAGGATCTCCTTGATGCAAATGTCAATGTGAAGCTTAACTAACACATAGCCATAGACAACTATATTGAAAGAGGTCTCTGTTATACTTCTTTTTACTCCAATTCATGATGGAATCCTAACCTGGTCTTGCTGAGAGATGACTCCATGCATATCACAGGCAGGATCACTGGTCCAAGCTTCAGCATCTCCACAATCACAGTAGCCTCCTCCTCCAGAAGTGTTCATCTACAATGGGCCATAAAGTAGTAAATGTGTTTAAATGTTCTACTACATTGCTTTAACTGTCCATCATTTTTTCTTCTTGGGGTTATTAGTGTAGTCTGTTCTTAACACAAAATTAACAAATGTAAGTAATTATTTTGAACCACCTGTAACAATAAAAGCATAAATGCAAATACTCTGTTAAGAGAAACAACATTTTCTACAAAGAGCGTGTCATGACTAAGCAAGCATGATAAGGGACCATAGGTTTCTCACAGTATGTGTTGGGAGACCACTGAAAAAAAAAAAAAACATATATACAACTTATATGCTACGTTAGAACTTCAATAAGCACGATTTCCTTCAGTCAGTCCATGAAATGATTGAAAAAAAAAAAAAATCACATAGAATCGAAAATTCGGTATTGTGAGCAAATCCTTACATTAACAATTTTTAACAGCTGAGAACTTACGTGAGGGCATCCACATAGAAGATTCAAACTTACTGCAAGCTAAGCATGGTGCGTTTGCCTACTTACACCCCAGGGGGTCACATAACATCTAGAGCTTCATACACATTCACACACAAAAGCCACTACCATAACCATTTAACAGATTCCTTTTGCCTTCAGCTATGTAGGAACAGCAAAAACAAATTCATGCAGGAAAAATAAATTAGACACAGAGCAACCACAAGAGACTTTAGTTCATCTTTATAGTTTACCTGTTACATATACAGTATGTCATACATGTAAGTTTACAAACATATCAAGTTATATGAAAGGCTAACACACAATTAATTTATAAAATATTGTGTTAAGTTATAACAATTGATGTGGAACATGGCAAGACAGTAAGTTAAGATACAACTTAATGTTTACCTTATATCTGTGTTTCTTATGTCCACTTCGTTGGAAGCAGTCAATGCAAAGAACACATGTTGGGTCCAAAGCACAGTCTCTGTATGAAAGTAAACAAGTACCCTGATATCAGAACCTTCATATTCATATAAAATGATCCTCTTATGGGAATACCTATTATTGTGGGTACTGAGGAGTTCAAGGGGGGAAGATATTATACATCTTTAACAGTGATCGAGTCATTAACATGTTAGTTGTTTAGAACTATCCGCATTGAAGAGTTGACATGCAATGAATGAATCATAAACTGGACCTACGCAAAGCACATAGAGTATGACAAAGAACATGTTAAGTTCAACTCTGACACGAGATTTGTTATCTGAACCAGAAAGCCAGAACTTTATCATTCCTTGCAGTTGACTCTAACAATTGATTGTTTTTGGAGAATTAAGTCCGAACCAAAATATCCCTGACTACTACACACTGACTATATAACACAGTAGTGCACTTGCAACCACTGACCACCCTAGAGCCATTACTTCTTCACTGGCAGTCTGAATCTGTGACCATACTTAGTCCAGCTGTAAGTGTTCACTGCTTAGTCAACATTGTTTTTTCTTCTGAGTATTACTGCCAATGCACTTGCTCCCTCATTCACCACCTGATTGATACCTTGAACTGACCTTGTGTTGGCAACCACAAGACAATATTGTTATTATCTGAATTTGCTTGTTCTCTGGGTATAGGCCAACATTTGGGCAAAAGAGTGCATTGTCATGATTGTGTGATTATTAACTAACACAATAGTACCAGAACAGAGTGTAGAGTTAGGAATTATATAGTGGCATCCATAATGAGGATTTGACAGTACAAGAGCCCATAAAGGGGCAACTACACACTGCGTAGGATATCCATCAAAGCTTCCAAAGTCTTCATATTTTGGCTACTGGCGACCTCAAATGAACTTTGACCTTCACCAAATCTATAACTAGGATTTATAGCTATCATAAAAAGGCACTTAGGATGCAACTGTGAGATTCACTAAAGTTGTAGATGATGAATAAGCTTATTTCTTGCAAGGTTTATATTTTTGGCCACCTCAAGTGATTTCTGACCTCACCAAAACTAGATGGCAACTTACCAAGGCTACCTACATAGATTCTATTTGCCTTTGGCAAGGAATAAAAAACAGATTGTTATTGATTTGTTTTACAAAAACAAGCCTATTGTTCTGTGTTTGCATCCAGCTGTGCAAGTTAGATAGTAACTACCTCCATATTAATACATATTTCACTTCTTGTGCCTTGGCAATGGCAATAATCATCCAACTGCTTTCATCATCTCAATCATGTTGACATATTTGAGGTGATTATCCTGGCTCTTAAAAAGTCTTTCCTTTTCTCCGTCAAACTAATTTCAATCAATCACATCTATAACAATGTTCAAGAAGACTGCCAATCTGGTTAGAAACCGATAACAGAAAATACTTTACCTGCAAGAGTAGTTTGGCTCTCCAGATTTGAAGACATGACCACATAGCTGTGATGGGATGTCATTCTTCTTCAAATCTTGGATGATGGTTTTGGGTTCTCCTCCATACATGAACCACTCGAAAGTTGCAAACAACAGATCCTTGTAGTTTTGACCTTCATCTGCTTGCTGTAATTCACCTGACTTGAAGACGACTGGTACCGTGGCTTTAAGAAAATTGTTTACCTGAGCTTTCAGGGAGTTGTAGTCAGAGCACTGATTCCATTGCTGATGACAAATGTGAACAAAAATGAAAATTCATTGAAAGACATGTCTGAATATTAGTAGATGCGTTCTGAACCAAAACAAAATTGTGGGGATTGATGAACTTGCACACAAGGTTTGCCAACAAAAAACAATTCATTAAATTTTGTCAGCCAATTTTTGTGATGGTTAATAACACACTAATACGAAATTCCCAAGTGCAATGTATTTGTTAGGCCCAAACGAATAATTTCAACATTCTTCTATTTAAGGTAAGTATGCATTGTCTGCCAACGCAATGCTCACTTCATTATTCCTGAACAATCTAATAATTCATTATCTTTCATATTTTTTTAAATACCCAAATAATTTCCCATACACTCCCTTGTCAATTTTCATGTTGCATCAAATAAAAGTGGAGTGTGATCCCAGGTTACATGGTAGCCAGGGAACTATGGCTTCTCACCAGATTATCTTATCAATAAGTTTAGGATGGATTGTTTTCAAACTTAGATGTAACTTTGCCGATATCTCTGACAGTAGGTAGAGAAAGCTGGGCATGCAAAAATGTCTGTAATTTACTCGCGTGTCTTAGACCTACTTTAAGCACTTTTTACCTGCGCAAGTTTCTCTTAGTTACACCGCATTGCATCGTATGTAGAGTCCTTGCTAGACAAAAATGCATACATGTTTTGTTATTAATGTACACACACATGCCATCCAATCCTTTGGCCCTGCGTACCGAAGCACATGTTTCAAAACCTCCAACAGGTGCTGTGCTGTATTCTGTACCTCTACTCCCCCCTTTGTATGTAGAGTCGTAGACTGTTCCAAATTATTGTGTGTAAATGTAACACATCCGTAGTCGTGATTGGCTAATTAGGTTTATATAACCCATTTTTGAAGGTGAAAACGCAAGAAACATATCAGTGTGTCCCATGGTTGACCTTTTGTCCGGTACAGTACGGGGAGTGAAGGTATACACGATAAACAGACTTAGCAGCTGGAATTTCCTGGAGTTCGTGTGTATTATCTGGGTCGCTATTCTAATCGGGTAATATTTTTACCGGGTATTCAAGGTTTGTTTCAAATATACCTGATATTTTTGATATATTCATTTATGACAGATTTCAATACCGTTGGTATTGGTATGGATGAAATACCAGGTATTAGTGCTGATATTACATTTTGAGTTGATTAATGGCATAGCTCTTCTCGGGATTACTGCGATTACTCGGTTACAGCTATGACGTTATCACTGTCATTTTCACATTCCAGAAATACAGTCAACTCAAATCTTTCTTGGATGCACTGTCTTTATTTGTTATTTGTGTCTAAAAGTGTGGGGTCTAAATCATGTTAAAACATCTACCAAACAAAAACTGTGAACAACTTTCAATCTACAAAGTTTCTTAAAATCCTTCATAGTAAATCAAAAACTTTTGAATGAATCTACAAGGCTACTACAACTACTAGCACTAATAAAAGCAACGTGCAAACAATGAATAGATGTAACACCTTGTAGCGGTGTGATGATTAGTATGCAAGAGTTTTCTGTAGTTAGGACATTCAACGTTCTAGGTTAGGCTCTAGCCTAGCGCGATAGCAGGCTCATACTTTGCACAATGAAATTAAACTACACCGCGACACACTCGATCAGACATCCAATAAATGTGAACCAGGCCGGTACTGTAACGAAGTAAGTGTAAACATGTCTGAAGAAATGACAAATACTTTGGGCAATTGTAAAAGATTAATAACTTACGAATTTGCGCAATGATCAAACATTGCTAGGACTGAATGTTGCACTGCACAACTAGCGCATTACTGACAAGCATACGCATGAATCTAACCAGAGATTGTAGTCGATTTTTAGCACAGCACAGTTCTAGTGTAGCATTGTGAGAACCTCTACTTTTGCAGTATTTGCTGAAAAACTGCTTTAGTGTTGTTTTTTATAGTTTAGGCTATTTTCAATAGCAGTTTATGTGTAGTGCTAGTTTGTAGTCAAGTAATCGCAACTTATGTTCTGAGCGTGATTAATCGAACTTCCAAAGTGTAATCACGACAACTGGCGATTAATCAATTACGACTAGCAGCACTACCATGTATACCTGGTATATCGATAAACCAAGGCACCCTAATTCAAGCATATGGTATCATGTTTGTGTGAAAGCAACTGTCATATCTCCCAAATGGAATAAATTTATTCTCCAAATGAAAGAGGATGTTCCCAGCAGTGAAAATTAAGTTTTTTTTGTTTAACTAAATCTAGCTTTTCATCGAAAAAATCTTTAGGAAGTATCTCACAATTTTGGTTATTTACTCATTTTCATATTCACAAATTTACTAATTTTCTGCATCAATTTTCGACAAGTGATATCAATTTCTTTTCCTTTTCTTCTCTATTATGGTGGATTTTTATGACAAGTTTGTGGAAATAAGGAAAAATAGTAAGCCTCCATTCAATTTTTTTTTTCAAATACTAACTTATGCAACTAGAAAAAAAATGACCATAAGTGTTGAAAAGCAGGATTAAGTGCAGGCTGTAAAATAGCTTAATATTCACCTACTGTAATACAGGTTAGGCTTGCAAGCATACACTGTGTGCCTTAGCTCAGGAGGAGAAGAAATATGGTGAAAAGGAGGACTGGGTGGTGAAATGCACAATTAGGATTTCCTTAAAATGTTTTGAAATATATTGTCCGTACTGTCTGTAAAAAACAATTGTTACATAGATGTTAAAATGTAAGTTACTTGCAAATTCAGCAAATGGTGCCAGATTTGGACAAAAATCTGGTCAGATGCCATATGAGAAAAATTCTCAAATCCGGTGCAGTCCTAACTGAGAGTTAGACCATGCCTTTGCTAAATATTATCTTGTCATTTAAGACAGTTACCAGTTATAAGATAGCTTAAGTTACTTAAAAGCTATGTCAATATTGGCCTAAGTATTGGACCTATGTATTACTTTAAAGTTACATGTCTATATTAAATCAATCAAAACACAGTACTCAAAGGATTGAATCAAACCATATGGCAGTCCGCTGTTTGGCTAACTTAGGGCCTACTGTCCCTTGTGCTTGTGTAAGACCTAGGCCTAAGCCTAATAATACGAGTAATAGGCCTAACGTTAGGCCTAAGTTGGCCGCTTTTAATTTTTTCTTGTGCTAACATCTTTTACGCTAAATCTAGTAAAACATTTCAATAGTCAACGAAAAGGGAAATTCTTCATGTGGGCTAAGGTTAACAAAACGAGGAAAGTGTTGATAAATTTTGCTGAGTAATAACCTGCGCAATCACTGAGGGTCTTTTTAACGTTTCCATGAGCAAGCGTTCCTCGCATTCTTCTTTAATTTTCGACGCTGGAGTCGCAGCCATGGTTTACAAAAGAACTATTTTCATAACGAAATCTGTAAATATATCACACTTAGTCTTCGCATTGATTATCTCTCACAGTGAAACCAATGACTGTGGTAAAACAGTTATTCACTGAGGTACTGATGGGTTTAGAACGATCAACCGGCACTTCCCTTGACACAGAACAACCACAGGTATACTATTGACCAAGATTCTGGTAACATGATAGGGTATAAATAAGTCGCTTGCTATAGTATTTTCAATACGCTGTACCATTTATCAAAGACTATCCATAGTCATTGCCAAAAGGCATACAGAAATCTTCGTACAGAAATAAACACAGAATAATGTCGTAATCGTAGGAAAGTTAAGGAAGGCCGATCGGGTAAAAACTTCGATGCATCACTGCAATGTACAACTAGAACATTTTGCACATTTAATTGTGGAAGTACTGGAGATGGAGTCGCCCTTGGGTCGACTTCCCGGGTCATCTAGGGTCGGTCAGTAGTTGAATTTAAGTCGCCATCGTGGGCGTCCGCAGGGAGGAGGATAAAGAGGACACTCCCCGCTGGAAAATTAAGTATAAACAAAACCAAAGGCTGTGCTCTCTCATCAAAAATTTGGTTAACCGGCTTCTTTTATTGCTTTATACTCTTTGGACTGTTAACCAGTTATCGAATACCGAAGTTTGCTCACCCCCCCCCCCCCTTCTTGATTTTTACTGTGAATGTCCATGGTAACGATGAATCACTGCGGAAAGTGATAACAGAATATATGTATTCGTCTAAAATACCGGAACCTATCATGAACAGTATTTTGCAAATGACACTTGTTTTTATCAAGGTTTTTTTTATGGACTGTCAGAATTCCAACTAAGTTCAACAAATTTCTTTGCAGTTAATGGAACTTGCTGATTGCACATTTATTGTATGTTAATGACTACATTGCAACTGATATCCTGACAGTACATGCTAAAGGTCCAACTTCGTCGGTTCTCCTTAGCAGAATAGGCCCCCCCCCCCCCGATTATGGGTTTGCTAACATATGCTAAACTGCGAATCGAGTGACTGGACTTGTCACATAATTATTGGTAAACAAACATTGATAAACAACCCAACATGGGAAACAAAACAAGGAAAGATAATAAAGAACATAAAAAGAGACATACAGGTACTGGGTAGGGCCCGGAAGGGCTGCAACAGTGATATGCCGAGGTGTTGTCAGGGGAAACGATTCGAAGAAGAGTACCATGTACATGGCAAATTGCACTCTACAAATACATCTTATCAAGTAATTGATTGCAATACAAAGTGAAGCAATTTGGCTCCTTTCTAGATATGTATAAAAAATATATGAGTACGACTATGAGCAGTATGAAGTAGGCATGGTCCCGTATATAAGTAAAAAGCAACAATTTGAAGTGCATGAATATCTCTGAATACTGTAAGAGTAAATACAATTAGGAGAAAATTCACTCCAGTATACGAGTACAGACCAGAGTCCAACAGGCAATTTAAATTAACTAGTTCAATCTTTCTCTTCTAACTTTTATCAACAACATGAAGATGGTTCGAATTTGCCAAAGTCATTGTGAACGTTGATTCGAAGAAACTGAAACTGGTGCTGGCTATGAATAATGTAAATGCAAATTAAGATTATTAGTTATGATGATCGAGAAATTACTATTTCATATTTTTCATCGCACGTAATCCTTTCGTATTATGTAACGGTCCTCCGTTTCAACTTCTGTTTTTGATTATCATTAAATGTGATTTGCTTATTATTTTGGCATGTTACCGTATTGCTTAAAGTTCTTGAAAATATTTCATGGAGATTGTAGCCTTTTTGGTCAAATTAGACACTGAAAGTTTCCAACTTACAGAACCATTTTTATTAATGACAGACGAAGAGGCCAATTAAAATATGGATCTTGATCCACGTGATAAGATGAAAGTCGAAATGATAGTGAAGGATTGACGATGGAAATTACGATTTTGTCTTAAACTTCAAGCAACCGAAGTTTGCACTGTGGGTGATATTTTCATTGCACAACCTCCCCTTCACCCTCCCCTCCATTGCCAGGGGCTTACATTAACCATTTTGAAAGGGGAGTTAGAGCGATTTCGGGACCGACTATAGCTGTTTTGAGAACGATTTAAGTGCAACAAACGCAGCCACTTGTTTTAAATTTATAAAATTTGAAAAACATTGCTGGGAGTTCTCCCGTCCCCATCCCCTCCTCCCGCCAAGGGTCACCGGTAACACCGCCTATACCTCAACTTTACTTTTGAGTATTATGTGAATGTGTAAGCCCTATGTTTTTAAACTGGGTGACAATTTTAACACACCTGGTAGCAAAATGGGTAAGAAATGGAAGAATGTGAAATTTTGAATAGCCTTGGCTAATCAATTAAAAGGGTTAATTTTTGTCAAATATAACATGGTTATATATGTACCGTATATAATATATATATTGATATTTTAACTTGGGGGACCACACTTGAGGAGTGATGGGAATTTCTTTGACAACGGGGACGTCCCTAAATAGACTCTGGACCTTCATCTGTGAGGTAAACATGTTAAATAAACTCTGACATTGTCAGCACGGCACATAAACGGCTTAGTCTGCAGGGTGTACAGGCGCTACTCCAGAGTAAGGAGAAAAGTATTCATCTATGAGTATCAGAGCCGTATACGGCTCTGATGAGTATATGGTGATAGCGCCATCTTATTAACTTGTGGCGTATAGAGGCTTTGGTGATACTAATGTGTACCATATAGAACGGGAGCTCAGTGGATTTATTTGGCCGAAAAAAAGACAAAAGGTTTGATGGGCTTGTTATGTTAGTATATGTTCAAGATTTAACTTTATGTATTGCTGTCTGGTCCCACTCTGTACGAGCGGCCTATTTAGCCGAAGAGAGACAAGGACAAAAATAGCTCTATATCACTCCTATGGGGCTATATAGTTACAATAGCAATGACAGCAACTTTTTCCTATACGGGGCCCAGACAGTAGCCCCAAAGGACCCACTAAAATGCATTTATTTAGTCAAAGATACAAGGATGATTCTTTTTGCGATGGAACTATCACACGTTGGGATTAACGAAAATACCAATGAAAGCATAGAAAGTAGAACAAAAGCAATTCTGGCCTGTTCTGGTCATTCAAATGTTGACCTGTACATGACCACAGACAGCAGCCCCAAATTCATTCGAAAAACCATGAGTATCACTTATTGAAAATGATTGAAAATGATTTATTTTAACCAAATAAAAGGTTGCAAACTATTTTTTAACAACAGCAACAAAACGATTTCCACTTATTGAGTGATAATTATTCTCAGTTTCCAAAAACTATTTCTTGGATCGGACCGACATAAAACATTCCGCCTCTTTCGCTAAATAGTGGTTATCGACTATTGTAAGTATGACCCAAACAATTATTGAATACTATTTTGTATAGCAACAGCAATGATTGAAAATTCTAGTAACCAACAACAATGATTAAACATTATATTTTACGACAACATGTTTTAAAAATATTTAGTGATAGTTACTCTTTTCATTCAATTATTTGGTAAACCGTACGGCGTACTTTAATATGATTAAAATATATTACGAATATTTCTGGGATCAGACCGAACAAAAACATTCCCTAGTATTCCTTACTTAATAATATTCAATCCGTTTTTGGTCAGAAGGGATCAGAATTGCCATTGTTCTACTTTCTATGCTTTCATTTGTGTTTTCATCCTTGTCTCTTTCCAGCTAAATAAATGCATTGCGCGAGACCGGAAGCATAGAACTCCCCGAGTTTGACAATGGCGGTTGCGGGAATAAGGGTACCAATTATATTATCTGAACAGCACAATAAGAAAAACATATTATAACTAGTTGAAAGGCCGATATAAATCATATTGGTATATGTCGATATAAATCGATGATATGTGTCGGATTAAGCTGGTATCAGTGAATTTAAATCGACATCTAACAGTTTAAATCGATGATATGTCAATTTAAATCGTTCGAAGTCAATTTAAGCTACTAGAAACTGGTTTAAGTGGAAGGAAATTGGTATATGTCGATTCCCCACGACATGAGACCGATGGCCCGCCATAGCGCGTTTAGCTGAAGTGCTGCAAAACCAACAGCAGACGACAGGTTATTTACACGATGGAGAAACTTTGCTCATACACTGAACTTACATTATTTTAGTTCAGTGGTACGGTACGCACTCCAATGATTCTAAGTAACTCCGGAGTCTGTACGATCAAACAGGTAGACCAGCTGGGCTAGTTTAATTTGGTTTTTCAGTACAAAACCTCTCGTAGCAAAAGAGAGACAGATCGGGAAAGAGATGGGAAAGAAATTAGGAAGGCACAGTTGTCAGACAGTGAAGAATGCCAGTTGCGAATCGGTAATCGTGGGTTGTTTTGATGTGCATGAATGGTAGTTTATGAATCCATAGTAACTTGAGCGTTAATCGCGATGCCTTGTGTTGTCTGTTTAAACATGGAGTTGTTCCATAACAACTCCCTGTTCCATAACAGCTCTCTGGTGTAAAGCAGGGGGTGATGTTTCCGTTAGATTTTTCTACACTTTGGGAGATCATGCATGCACTGTAACAGTAACACTTCTAATATGTTAGGAATTAGGCTAGCTAGATCTAACGTACTTAGCCTATGGTACCATAGCCTACTACATTATAATTGCACCATTGACTTACACACTAAATCGTCAAACTCAAAGAGTCAAAGTAATGTGATCTGTAACTGAGCGGAAAGTCCTTGTAGAAGTTCTCACTAGCTAAGCTCTACCCATCACTTGATAGCTGACAAGTTGGTCATTCATGGCACTATCTAATTGCCATATCATGACCATGAAGATTGTTGTCTATGAGAGCCTGAACTTTTCACCACTTGTAAACAAAACTCTTCTCTCAGTAGGCCTAGTAAACAATTTTTGTTTGCTGTTCCTGGCCTGGGAGACCAAACGTGGTCTACAATTGCCTCAATTGATCCAAGTTTGTACTTCAGTTTGCACTCTTCAACATCCAAGCCAAAGAAAATCAGATTTTGTTTGATAACATATTGAAATGTTGTTCTCCTGATGCTTTCAGCACTTTTCCTGAGGAAGTAAACTCAGGCGGATTGATATAGACCCTGTGTGACAACTTACAAGGCTCAAGTAAACATATTGTGGACATAGTGCCTATTATGCCTGGCCTGGGGCATCCTCTCAGTGGGGGTCAACACCTGTTATAAATTTTATCTCTTCAAAGAGTATGTAGCCCTAGTTTGTGTTTTGCTCCGTAACCCCTCATCATTTCATGGCCATAAGGTTATCACTGTACATTAACTCTGGGCCATGACTGAAGTACGATATATCAGTGAACTACACATAGTGAATTAGATATTAGTAGCCAAGCTGATGAACTGCAAGTTTGCAATACTCAGTGTTTGATACACATTTTCAGTTGGTGCATATCAACATATATCTCATAAACTGCCATACATTTCAATCCACAATGTCCTAATTTAGTTTCTAAAACTGTTGGTTCTTTCAAAACTTTGTCGTGCTATATATACCAATAATAATGGTATAATAAAGTGGAAGTTAGTGGGTTAATTTACATTCTGTTGGCCTCTGAGAAATTATTACAGTGAATTGTTGTCACCCTTAAGTTTCATATGTTATAAGGCAGATTTTCATCTTGAGAGCAACATGCAGTTATTACTCACTCAGTTCCTTGTGTAAAAACTGTCAATATAACATTATTGTATTAGAACTCAAGTTTTCCGTCAAACAGAATTTTGTGTATAAAACAGTCTAAGTTTGTTACACATATCTTAAGTTGTATATAACTATCGATTGCGTACTATATCATGTATGAACAAATGTTTGGGTATTTGTGGTTGTTATGTTAGTTTTTGTCTTGTGTGGTTAGCACTATTGTGTCAGGTGATTATGTTGGTGAACCAATAGGCCTGGAGTGCCATTGTGGGCTTATTGTAAAACGTGTCCATTAAAGTTTACGTCAGCAAGAACTTTACAATTAACAGAGTTTGAGATATAAAGGCTCTGCAACAAAACTCCTGCATACTGTGAATAGGTTTGCTCAGCCTTCTGTATCAAGAAAGACAAATAAAACTGCTTACAAAAGAAACATACCTTTAAACCTGCCTGATTTGAAGTTGCGGTAAGCTGTTATGGAATTAACAATGCTGTTGTTGCCTATGTACAGACGTCTTTATAAACATGTGACAAATAGGAATGCTGAAATGAGTCCCACCCAGGTCATGTCACAAGTCAAGTCAGGGAAGTAAACCTGTTTTCCCAACAAATTTTCATGTTCATACTAAAGATTAAAAGCTAAAAACAAGACATGTGGGTCCTATTTCAAGTAGAAGCATGAGAATTGCTCAATAGCCCCTGTGTAAAAAAAAAATTGTGTCCCAAAGCATCCCCAAAAACCAGGTCATACATACTGACCCTCAAAAAATGTCCAATTAATATGTTCAAGAAAATTAAATAAGAAATATGAGTTTCATTAGTCCTACTTTTTTTCCGTAATCAAAGCATTAGCAGTGGTTTGCTGAACAATGCATGTATATAGGTTCAAGTTATTGCTTCAAAATATCAGAAAATCCAATGTTTCCCACCCCAGTTATAAAATAACTAACTGGATGGGCCAAAAATATAAGAGAAAACTTTAAAGCTGCGAGTACGATGTAACTTAAATGCAAAACAATTCACTAGTTGCGAAAAGTCAATACACAGCATTGAACCAAGTCAATTTCTTACATGGATTTTTTTCTCCTATTTTTTGTCTTCAGATGTTGATTTTTGCTGGCAGAACCAGTGCCAGGGAAGTTCGGTGTGCCTGGATATGCAAGATGGATATACATGCCTCTGTCCTGATACCCATGTTGGTGAATTCTGTGAATTTGGTAAGGAAGAAATTTAAAACAGTGCCATTTTAAGAAAGATTTACTCAAAAAGTGTGAATGGAAGTTATGGCAAACATTTCTAAGAGAAGTAAATTTTGTAGTTGGAAAGCAAGGAACAAAGTTCAACCACGGAAATATTTGATCCTAATATATTGCCATGTAGTGTATATACCAACTTGAATTACACTTCTCTGTTGTTAACAAATTCTTCCCTTTCTTTCATAAGAACCATAAGAAAACTGTTGCTATATATAGTGAAGGAGTGCATACTGGTTGGTAAATCATTAATAACAAACTTGTTGAGTCATGCAATTTGAATCAAATTTTACATCTTAGTGTCCATTCATGTTTGTTGAATTTCAGTAATATGAATGAATAACATATATGGTGACTCAATAGTTCTACTATTATAGTAAGTACTAAAGCATGTCGTTGCAAATTTTTGACTGTTCTGTTAAATTGGTAAATGAATGTCTCTTCTAATCAAGTTCAACTGTGTTTGGATGTAGCTTTAGATCTACTCTGTGCCAAGCACATGGCTCTGTGCACCTATACAGCTTCCAGGTACATATTAGGTCTGTAGTTTTATTTTCGTCCACTATCATTGGCTAATTGGGATGCAATGAGTCACTTAACAAGTTTATATCATTTAATAAAGGACAGTGCAACTGATAAGCCCTTCAATATGCTTCATATCCATATTGTTGTACTGGGGGTATCTATCAACATATATACACATTTGTAGTGAAAATGCTATTTACTTTACAGGATTGGTTCTGATTGCTGTTACACAACCCATAATAAGAACCGGTGCTCTCGTAGAGGGCACATTTGTGTTCACCTTGAACTTTGACCTATCTCTGACCCCATCTGAGAACGCCATATTTCAAGCAGTGGGGTTTAACCTATGGCAAGTGACGGCATTCTTTAGTGGCACGGCCGATGGCAATGGTCAGCGGATTGGAACGTTAAATCCACTCCTTACCCAAGCACAGGGTGGAGCCTCATGGCTACCTTCAGCAAATACAAACTTATTTGGTATCCAGGCAAACTTTATTCTGCCTGGGTTTGTCTGCTCAGATGTACAGTACTTGTGTGCGATTATTGACAAGTCTTCAACAGCAGATTTTGAAGTGAGAGGTGACCCTACAGAAGCATCACTGATTGGATGTACCCCGATTAGCTGCAGAGGTAATGTAACATATTGAATGATTAATGTGAATATATATGATTATTGAAGTAACTTGAGTTTGAAAGAAAGAGATCGAAATTTCAACAAATCTAGTTTGTACACTATAGACTAGCTTACCAAGGGAAATGCTTTCATGAAAGGTATTTAGGTTAACAATTGTTTTTGCTGACTCCCTTTACTTTCATGAAGTCAGCATTGAGAGAAGACAGAGATAAGATCAGCACACATACTTGTTGCACAAGTAGGCTAGCTAAAATGGGACACATTTACATGATCACAACAACAATTTCATAAATAAGCTTGCAAACAGATTAACATTAATGTTGCTATAGAGTAGTTATGCAAAAGTTTCCATTGCAAGCTCACTTGATGACTGAAGTCTTCTGTGTATGTAGTAATATAACCATAGATTGTCAGCTACTGTAGTTTGACTGCAAATAAGAATGTACTGTATAAATGTATCACTTCATTTTTTAAGTCTCAATATGTGTTTGCCAACTTTAAACTTCGACCTTTACAGCTTACTGCCCTCAAAACTCAGGAAAATGACTCCTTTCTATACATTTTTCATATTAATATTCATTATTTTTATTGATTTGTGTGTTGTTACACATTTTGAGCCGAATAAAATTCGCCAGATTTTGTAACAATCCGTAGATTCTACAACTTCAATCAAAATTTGCAAGCCCCGCCCAACAGATCTTGCGCCAATCAAATCTCTCTGTTTTGTTAACGACCGTTAGGCCTATCTTTCTTTCACTTTCGTGGCTAGCCTGTGTTAGGTCTCTTGAATAGCATCTTTCTTTCGGTCTTACCAAGTAGTTTGCAAAATTGTGTCAC
>JAAAKB020005511.1:0-24825 GCA_010014835.2 Apostichopus leukothele
AGCTTGATTTCAAACAGAGAATGAATGAAAAAAGAACAAACTCTGTATTAATATATGTATGACAAAATATTTACCAACATGCCCCTCAAAATAATTACGAAATAAGGTGAACTTTCTTAGTGAGTTTCTGTCAATCATGCAAGTTTATGTCCCTAGTATCCTTCTGCAAACTGTTTACACAGAAACTAACCTAGCAATTAATTCATCAAGCAAACCTAGTGTAGGAATTATACAAAGGATGGTGGTCATCGTAAGATGCATCAGTAAACAAGGTTATGAATGCCACCACTGAGCTACACAGACTCACATGATCAGGGGACTAATATGGCAGGGGTCTGAATTAATTTTTGTGCCAGAGAAAAGCATTTGTTGAAGTTGAGGGCCAGACAGAACCAACATCTCACTAGACCTAGATTGAACAATGTGTACGATAGGCTGGTATAGAGTTCTCAAGCCTAAGGCATTCAGGGACCATGTACTTAGCAAGATCGTTGGCCGATTTTTATTTCGCAGGCCAGAATTGTTCCATGTTTCCTATTGAAAACGCCTGTGATATGGTAATGTTTGTATAAATTAATATAATATAATATAACAGGTAACAATGATACATAGGTTGACTGGAATATTTCTTACCCTCCAACAATGATATCGTGGGTTGAGGAATTTTTAAATCTTAAAGCAGTTCTAGATCACAAGTAGGGCCTTGACCACCTATTTAGTGTCATCAGCTGAAACAATTATTCATTAAATGCTTAATTTAATGCTTAGGTTCTTCAGGTGTGTCGGGAATGTTAAATATCTCAAGTTATAACATCAGTGCACAGAGGGTAAACTGCTATTACTTGCAAATTTGTGTTCATCACCTCGTGTTATTTTAATTGCTTGGTTACATGTGACCAATATATTATTTGATTGATCCATCAGGTATTGATCAGGTGGACACCTAATCTGTCAGAGGACTACGCCGAGCCTACCGGATATCAGGTGATGATCAGGGATATCAGGACACCTTGGAATCAAGGATGGAGAACACTGGACAATGTAACAGAAGAAATAACTGGGTGTGTAATAACATGACGCTGTGAAATTATCTTTCTTTTTCTTTCATTATTTTATTGTGACAAAGATACTATATTATGAATATTATGAAAATTACGGTAGTAAAGAAATATAGCAACAACAGGCTCTCCCAGTTGGAACAAGCTTCGTTTAGAAGAACTTAATTCTTGTGTGTTGTATCTAATTTGAGATTATTAAATTTAAGGTGAAGAAACATTTGTGTTTTCATTTCTTTTTTAATTATTGTAGACTAATAACTCAATACAATAAGTAGGCCTAAGCCTTTAATATAACTGTATTGATATATTCCATTCATAATTGTAGCTATTTAAACATCTCTAGAATGTGAATAATGTCAATTTGTCGATTAATCTGATTTATATTCAAGTTCTATGGACCAATGAAATAGAAAAAATGGCTAGGAAATAACATTTCGAAGGAGCAACGAAATTATCAGATTTGATCTTACCTGCGAGCAAAACATTTCTCTTTCAGGTATCTTGTGAGAAGCTCAGAGGGGATTAGATTAGCTGAGGAAGTTTATGCCATCCAGGTGAAAGCTATCAGTGATGGACGAGAAAGTAAATCTACCACTTGTCCAGATCTAGTTGACTACCAGCAAGGTAAATACCACTGAGAAAATATTTGGTCAATGTCACCATGACAGATCTGGCACTGTCTTTGGCATCTTTTCAGCTGACCACTCCCTCTCAATACCACAGATTTTGGAATTTGGCATTAGCTGGTCAGTAGGAAGGCATATAAGTTGTCAAAGCATTGCTACTGCTTAAACTTGCTGGTTTCAGCAGTTATCCTTCCCTTCTTTTACAGTGTCAGTTGCCAGTAGTCAGTTTATGATTAAACTTCCTTGAAATGTGTGAAATATGCAAATGAGATGAGGCAGACCTTTAAAAGTCATTGATAAAAATGTCCCAAATATTTAGGTTACTAAAAACTGCTTAGAGATCCCAAAAGTTGTTTCTTGCTGGTTCAGTTTATTGCCTGTGAGTTGTGTACAATTAAATTAGACAATTAAATATTTCTGAGGCATTTGGTGCACATTGTGTGCCAAGTGACTAAGTGTTATGTAACCTGGATGTTAACTTCATTATCGAAACTTGCTGCATGGCCAGACATATGATACCACTGTCATTTGACTTGCTAGGTTGCTACATGACATTACATTACATACATGACTTTACATCACTAGCACTTCCCCATTATATTATGCTATGTTTATTTCAAACAAGTTGGTATAATTTGATACATCACACTTTTTAACAATTCACCTGACTCGTCCCCCAAATTTGCTTTAACTCATATCAAATTCTTTAATTTTCCCCCCCATTTTCTGCATTGTTAGTCATTTAGAATATTTTATGCCATTCTGGGGCTATGCTTGATAGGCAGTGGCTTGTAGTTAAATGAATTAAGACAACAACGTACCATGTATTGATCATGACATATAGAGGTCATGCAAATATTAATTTGAATGTCATGTACATCATTATACCTGTTATGTAAGTTAACGACCAGCTCATCTGATTTTTTCCTTACAGTTGGCGGAAGAACCTTGATGGTTTTTAGCGGAACTAACGGTTTCAACCTAAAGACAGGCTTGGTTTTTCTTCTAGTTTTCATCCACTGGCTATCATTATGCTGAAATTCCAGCTTAAGCTTTAGCCAAGGTCTAAATCATTCCATTTTACTGAGTTTGTAATCAAATCATATTACCATCATCACATTTTGATCTGTGCAAATGATATCCCATAATCAGAGGAAATATTACTATCGAATTAGCAATTTGAGCATTTCAAAAGATGAATATTTTATATTGATATCTTTAATCCTCTAAAAACCAAGAGAAAGAACAAGAAATGCCAAACAGGTGATAATGACAGCTTATTCTTTGTTTTTATAGATTTATAGCTCTGTCAAAACATGCAAAACATCATATTAAAAAGAAAGCATACAAGGATGAATTGTTACACAATGTCTCCATTGAATTCCAAACATGTATGTCTCTTGAGGATGTTATAGTCTGGTTTCCTATTGAGTTGTGTGTGGCTTCAGAGGAATTGACCGCCTCTGCACTAGACTAACTAGTCCAGGCCAGCCATTTTCATTGATGATCATAGAGTCTTAAATATTTAAAGGGTATTTCTAATACAAAACTGAGACTGTAGCTCATGGAAGTTGTTTTTATATATCTGTGTGTGCTGGAATGTCATCCTTTCACTGATTGGATATGTTTTTCCCTTTCATTGATTGGATATCTTTGTCCCATTCACTGATTGGATATGTTTGTCCCTTTCACTGATGTTTGTCCTTTATGAACTTTATGAAGAAGCTTTTCAGGTTGATTTTGATCAACTTTCATATGGTATTTCATACATTAGTCAAGTTAGTCCATTAGCTCAATCAGTCAATTTGTCTTCAAATAACTGTTTTGTTTTTTTTTTCTTTTTCTGATATGATCTTTAATTAAATGCTGTTGATAGAGTACTGTTATGAATAGTGTCTGGGGACAGAAATGTCCTGAATTTAATCAAAAATGTATATTACATGCCAACCTTATGCATTACAAGTAGAACCTGTGATGAATTAATTAATCAGATCACACCTAGGCATGCCAAGTTTTTCAATACCGCCATCATTTCCTTCTGGAAAATTTTCACACTGTAGTTTTGATTTATACTTGTTCAGATTTATTATTAATAAAAATTGAAATTATTGAGAAAGAATTTTTATAAGATTTGATATGTGGATGAATGCAATTGTCTTATTTGTTTCATTGGCTCCAAAGCCTCTTTAGACACTGAAACTTCATACAATGTTTATAAAATTGCCAAACGGTGAAACTGAAAATAAAAAATCAATAGAAAAGAATCTTTGCGTGATATCATTCTTGTAAAAAAAGGAGAATGCTTTACTTGAGTTTTGAAGTTCTTTATTTGTTACTCTCTTTTTTCTGCCATATAGCACACATAGCTACTGTAAAAATATGCCAAGAGTTGAGATATAAGGACACCAGATCATTCAGTTACTTGTCATTACAAGATTAAATTTTAATATATATTGTATTGATAATCGTTAACACTGATAATTATATCACTTAAAAAGAGTCAGGAATCATGAGCTTACTTTCATGCATAAAAATCTTAGGACAGTGCTGTACTGTTGTGTTGTAAGGAGTTATGACTCGGTCACTAAAATTTAAATGTGCAGTCACTTATATATTTAAGTGTGTCAACTTTATCCCTATAGTGATTTTACAGTGACTTGAGTCACTAAAATCACTAGCAATGAGTTGACTGAGGCCCGTCGTCAGGCCGGGATAGAGGGGACTGTACCCCCACCTTACCCTGGGTGCAGACTACTGTGTGCCCTCCCCTCCCCCACCTGTGCCACCGCTAGTTACAGGACATGAGTATGTCCCCTTCTGAAACTTGGTGCCCTGCCAACTTGGAATTTCTGGCTATGGGCGCCCGAGTTGACTTGACCTTAAATTGAAGGGACTCGTAATACAGCTCTGTTATACTGTAAGCTTCCCCCACCCTAAGTCATGAAAGCAATGCCAATGAGTGCAGATAATAGACTCATTTTATTGCTTTGAAATGTGGTAATCATCATTAACAGTACCAGAATAAACCAAGCAACAGGAAGAATTCTTTTATTGGTGGCATGAAACAACAAAGGGTGGAATGTACAAAAAGAAAAAAAGAAGCTAGGTCAAAACTGAAAATACTGAAAACAATAATCCTTTGTTGTTGACATAGTACACACAGGTAATTAGTAACATTGATTCATTAGCCCTAAGAGGCAACTTCACCCTACAGGTCAATAGAGAAAAAAATCTGGTAGTTGAAACACAAAATGGGTGGATTTATATTTTGCTGATCAGAAACTCAAAAGCTATGAAATTAATATTAAACCACCTTTTGCTATAGATTGTATCAATACAAAATCATGGGCTACTCACTTTCTTGCTTTCATCTCTTACAGTTTGACAGAAATATAAGAGAATGCTCCTTCACAATAAGATATTTGCACAGCAACACTCAAATTCACTCCGGTGGTCACAGTTGAAAAAAAAGACCAAGAATTACATGAGAGATGTTAGCACATTTTTCTGACATTGCCACATCTTGCAAAATGTTTAGACATCCATTTGTGAATACATTTTTAGTTGTTCTTCTCGAGTCCTGTGCTTACGTAAAAGTTGAAGGAAAAATTGAACTGGAAATAATACATTGTTAATGAAGCAGTTGTAATGGGGAATTTAACTTACTCTTTAACAATACAGAGTATTTTACACATACTCAATAGGGTTACATAACTTGTTAAATAATGGAGATGAAATTTAGAAAGGAACCGAGATTTGTCCACCTTATACGAAAAAGTGTTACAGAAATGTTTCCACAAACCGCGGTACCAATGACTCTCACTTTGCAAATATATATATGTGAAAGACAAAAAGAGAAATAAAAGGAGAAATGACCAGACACCACCACATGAAGTCACTACATTTCTTCACCAAAGGTGCAGATTTTCTTGAAATCTTGAAGAGTGGTTCATAATTCATGTAATTTGAAAATAACTTTAATTATACTAAAAGCATGATGATCTGTAATTGCTGTGCTAGTCGTCCTAATCTCCAATAGGTTCAATATCCAAAGATCTCTGGCTCTTTTATCAGCTAGGGATTGTGCATCAAATGTTAATCACTGATTGACGATGGAAAGTCTGCTAAAGACAAGACGCCTTGTCACGATGTCTTGTCATCTTTCTTTTCATATTTCTTTGCCGTTTCCCTGAAGCTTTCTAAAAATATCTTGACATCAGGAATCTGTATAGAGACCAAAATGGAAAATAATCGAGAAAAAAAAATGATAATAATCAAATTTTGAAAGATCAAAGGAAGAATAGGCTAGAATGTGATTCTAACTAGTGACCTCTGATGGTACCAGTCTAGTGATTAACATGCACCCTTCACCTATCTTGCACTCGATTGGAGGTAATTTATAGTAGACAATTTCTTTGCTAGGGGTGCAAGTCAGAAACAGCTAAGAGGACCAAATTCAGCTTTTGAGGTCGTCTATCAGACAACTACTTGTCTACATCAAACTTGGATTGCATTGTACAGTACTAACATAACCCCCACATGGGATAAATTGGTATCACCCTCCATCGCTTTGGAGGTATAATGTATTGAAATAAAACAAAAACCTACCCAACTCCCCTATACATATTGGACAATGTTTGTTGTTTTGCTACATTTTTTCAGATGACCAGAGAGTAATACCTGCTTGTTCAAGGGACAACCAGAAAGAAAAAAATTTATGAATTTAAAAACTAGTAACCAAGGATTACACACCAGTTTCATTTATTACAGTGCACAACAGAATTTCACACCACTTAAAGTCAAAAGATCAACTACTTTTTACAGCATTGTTTGTGCAATCACTCCCATATATGTTACAGACAAACATTGTACATATATACAGTACTTAGGCAAACACTACTTACATCATACTTCTGTGCTACAAAAACACCAAATCCAGTTCCGGTGACAAATCCAACCTGAAAGAGAAATTAAGCATGTCAATATGTTTATGAGCTAGATAAAACAAGAAACAAGCTAAAAAGTTTTAATTCATCAGTACTATGGAGTACCTCTGTTTGGAACCTACCTTTTTATTGAACACCGCAGAACAGTCAAGTTCACGATTGCAAGTTTGCAACCATGTTAAAGATGCTATTATTACCAAACATGTAGTGTACTGTAGTGAAAGTATGTATACTACATACTCAAAATGTATAATTGGGACATCATAAAAAAGGAATTCATTTGCAGGTTTGGCTTAGTTTTGTGTTTGTGCAGAACTCATTGCATCTCCATTTTGAAAGAGTTTTTTCTGTTTATATGTTCCAAAGATATCGAATAGACTGCCGGAATACATTCCAGAATGACCACTATTTGAAACATTCAACAATCTCCTGAAAGTCCACCTGTTTCACAATTGGCATATCCGTAGGGAATTGGCCTTATAAGCACCTCAAAGCATCTGTATGATTTTGCTCTCAATTGGGTAGTAAGTTAAACTGTTACTTTTGTATCCCACAAATTTAATGAAATTTTCTTTTGCTCAAGTGATCACCTTACATCTAATCTCATTGTTTCTTACAAACTGCCCCTCCCCCTTCACCCCCCCCCCCCAAAATTGGGTTGCCAAAATGATATTGTGTTTCAAGCCAGGTAGCAGAAACAAACAAATTGATCAGTTTAAATCTTTCTAATGGAATCCAACTGTAAGTTTCCTCCCGATACTGTCATAGTATTTCCCATGTTTTGATAAACCTATGTACGCTGTTGTTTACTCTTAGCCAATATCCAATAAACTGCCATCAAAGCAATCGATGAGCAGTTTAATCATCAATCATCACAGAGAATGTATGGATTTTGTTGGATGATTTTAAGCCTTTTTGGAGATAAGCATCTCAGAGGGAAATCACAAAATAGATTGCCAATAAAATTTTGGGAACCAGGATCTACTAGGAATTTGGTGGACAAGTTCAGGTACCCCATCTTTCTCTCAATGGTTGGACATGGTATCACTGTATTAAAACCAAACTGTAGCAACTTTTAAGAGTTAAGAGACATGTCTGAGAAGTGCTGGTCAGAATCGGCCAGAATGATTACCAAAGGTGAATAGAACTGTATTCAGTATATGGAAAACAAGGAGAACATAATGTGAACATCAAATCTGGCAGACTATACATGTACTAAGTTTTCCCCCTTTCATATTCTCCAAACCTTGTTATTTCTGAATACTCTAGGCCAACTACCACAGTACGCAATGTGGAAAGAAATGATTAAGAACAATTAGGAGCAAACATGCTAACAATGTACCTTGAAGTAGGGAGGCATGACTTTTGCATGGATTTCAAATTTGCTGGAAGGAATGCAGTCTCCCAGGACCCCCAGGTTGTATGACATGCATTTAAGAATCTGATGGCATTGTGCCTTCGAATCAAAATGTTGAAGGGCTAGCTAATGGCATTCCAATTGGCTAAAGGTGATCCATTATAACCAACAGGGGATGCACAATCGTATTAAATACACAATATGTGAATTAATAAAGAAGTAGCCATGGACTTAACTTTAAGTAAGTGGTATACAGTAACTTCACATGTCCCCTAAATTTGGATACTGTGTTATACATATGTAGCTGCACTGATAAACACTTTAGTGGCCGTGTTCGGAAGTCAAATTGTAACTACTTTTCAATCGTGACATTAATCTACAAAGCATTAACGGAAATATCAGCCAAACTTGCCATGTGCAGTGAATAAAGGAAACATCAATTTTGAATTTTGAGAAGCTTTGGGAATTATTTCATTCGTTTAGCCAAATTATACAGTAAAGTTTAACTCATGAATGCATGAATTTGAGGGAAATTTGTTCTTGCTTCGAGCAGTTTGACTCCCGACTTTTTTAAGTATAATTCTCTCTATTTCCAGGGGAAGTTGATAAAAATATTCATGAAATTGCATAGCTGAAGGAAAGAACCAAACCACTGAGCGAAATCAGAAAGATCGTCAATACCGCTATCATTTAAAGAACATTATTGCCCTTACTATCGCGAATTAACCGTTGACCATCAGAAAAAAACCTTGCACCATGTATTATTGAATACATGATGCAACTTGCATTGGTTTAGCTACAATGTACAGACGGCTATTGCGCAAACATTACTCGGGGTTGCAAGACTTACATTGAGAATGCATTATCGCCTAGGGAATGTAGGCTACTCGATTTCTTTGTTTTTCAACATGAATACATTATAAAAATCTGTCAGAAATATCAAAACAGCTTGTTACCAAAAATCCAACCATGATTATTCAAGTGTCCTGCACGTCTCGTTAAATAACAATCAAAATCCAAGAGTTAACTGCGGATCTAAATGTAAAGAGTTCTGTCACGTTCAGAAATCAGAGTCAGGTATTCTGATACGGTAACCTAGAAGGTACATACGAAGGGGAAACATGAAAAAGTAACCCAGATTTATAGTTTCTGTATGTGCCAAAGATAGCATCATTTTGCATCTAAGCCACCTTACATAAACAAAACATTCTCAGAGGAGAAGAGGACCATTCCCCTTAGACCCCTCCTACAGGACGGCATCTCCTGCATATGTACCAAGTTTCAATCTAATGTTTTCAATGACTTTCTGGGCCGCCGTAGACGGATTGACCAATTTGTGATACATTAAATTCGCTATCTTGAATTCTAGAAATGTAGTTTTTCTACGGAGGCCTATAGTACATTGAAAGGAAACAAATAACCGATTGTCATTTCTATTACCACTTTGGGTTAAATGGAAATCTAACTGATAATGCGAGATACTAAAAAGTGTGTGATATATTATCACTTTGCCACTGTAGCGAAAAATATGTTCTTCAAAGAGCTGGTAAACAATAACTTACCTGTATTTTAAAATGTTTGAAATACCCAGCAGAACAAACCAGTTCAGTACACAGGTGCCGCGTGCCGTGGTATAATTGTTTTGTTTAAATATTTGTAGTGGTTAAACTTTCTGTGAGTTTCTAACAACCTTGTTCTTTGAGATATCCAATACTCTCCCTTTTAGTCTGTAGTTTACCACAAATGGATAGAGTAGAGCCAGTGCCGTGAAGGGACATTCAAAATTCGCGTACAGTACAAAAATTTAGTAGCTAGTCCTCAGAATTCGACCTCTATCAACCTGAAATACATTTTTGGCATGGAAGGCAGTTATTTTAAGTAAAATTCCTAACTATCTTTGTTGTGAGATGTTGCAAGTTATCGAGGTCCACTTCACTGTTGTGAGTTCTGAAGCTATTGTTACAAGTATCTTCTACTCTTCCTTACTTCATTTGTCACAACATTTCCAAAATGGCAGCCCCCTTCGTCAGAACTTGCGGTACATTCTTTCGAAGATCGCGTGTGATATTTCAACAACAAAAACCTCAGGAAGGCATACACGTTCGAAAATTCAATGAACAATCAAGTCATCTTGTCCATGGTATAACATTTTGCTCTTCCATGAAGAAGTAAACTAATGACATCCATTTTAAAACCTACAGTAGTCTAGGCACAACGTCGAAAACTTAGCAGTAGGCCTAGTGCCTAACACTGTGTTGGGAAGGGCCAGTTCTGCGAAGTAAAGTTTGAAAGGCGTTTGATCATGTGTACACACTACACTGTTGATAAAACATAATTTAATGGAATTATTTAAAACAGATGTATCTACCAGTAGCATATTATATAACTTAAACTAGGCTAAGTATGTTATATAACAATTTGAGGAATCCATTTGATAACGAAACAAATTTCCAATTCAACTTTTTAAAGGTCATCAGGATTGACCATCAGCTCCAATTTTAAGCGCACTAAATATTGCTAGAACTTTTAAAAGTACATTGCTAGATGCGCAGATCCACCAAATTATTTCCATCCATTGGCGATGTCTAAACATAAACAATTCATGTCTCGGTGTGGATAGCCTTACTAGTACTAAAGGAGTGTTAGCTCATTGGTTAATGCTGGTGCATCCTTCCAATCATAAGGTCCCCAGTTTGAGTCACTCCAAGATTAATGTATGTCGTCCAGTTACAGAGTTGTTGATAATTCATAGTCATGGACGTTAAATATGAATCTAAGAGACTGACTTTGGTCAGCGTGTGGCTTTGATAAGCCAATAAGGCTTCTCTGCGAGTTCCTGCTTGCAGGAGGATCTAAAATGCATACATACATACATACATACTAAAACTTAGAGTGGCAGTAAAATTCTTGTTTAAATTTGAACATTGATGACCATGATCTGTCTTTTTAGCATATTAAGAGGCAATGCTGGTGACCTTTCTGTGTGCCATAATTTACCCTCTGTCCAATAGAAAATAGCAAAATAAATGCAATTTTTTTTTCCAAATCTATTTTGAATGAATTATTTTAATTATTTGGAATGAACATCTTAGTTGATAACCAGTGATACAAATAATATCCAAGTTCACCTAAATATTAATGGCAAATTGATTGCTACAGACCTTTCTTTTGATAGTGTAAGTGATCTACAGATTATGTAATATCTAATTGGGTTTTCTTACTAAACAGCAAGAAAGCATTGATTACCCAGAACTGAGAAGTTAAACTTTAATTTATGAATAAAAAAAAGAGGAATAGATAATGTTTTTTGGGCTGTTCTTCTGGGACAATTGTGTGGGATAGTAGATAGGACAAACCACTGGTTTATAAATGCAGTTAATTGCTTCACCACATTGAGAACAAAAGGGTTCATACCTCATGCAGAATTAATGATTTTATTATCAATAATAATGTTACTTGTTTATCTCCTTTTTCAGGAGAAATTGACCATCAAAAACCTAGGACAAAATTGAAGGGAAAATGCTTCAATTCAATCACAAGAACTAGTTAGGCATTTTTTCAGCTTACCGTCTATAAACCAACTTTTAACAAGCTGTATAGTTTGTTATCCTCTCATCTGATTTTGATCAATTTGCATGAGCTCTTGTAAAATTTATTTGTTTAATTGCAAGGATATTCATTTCATGCACATATTCCCAATTCCCTGACTTGTTTTTTATTGAAAACAGTTTGATACTTTGCATTTATAAGGAGGACGAATTTTGGGTATATTCTTCCTATATCCAAGACCATAAATGTTTATTTGTAAAAAATTCACAATTTGACAGTAAGAATGGAATCTTAAAATTAGTGTTGGCAGCTAATATCACATTTGACACATTAATCCTAAAGGGAGCAGAGGGAGGGGCTTACCCTTTTTTTTATTGTTGGAAGTAAGCAAATTTGCATTTCCCAGCAGTATTATTTGAAGTCTATATAGTCTGCATACATACATTTAGTAAGTAAACACAGCTCCTGGGTCATCTTTAGTTTGAAGGATGTTTACACTTTATATGGAAAGCTATAAATTCTCGGAGTATGATCTGGATTAAGATAACATTTGCCGTAAATATTGATTCAGTGGTAAATGTTGATTGATAGTCTAAATACTAAATACTTCCTAAAGGTGACCCAAAATTGATGTCCAAAATCTCAAAGTTGTGTTTGCTATTAAGTTGGAAGCAAACTAGTATACAAATTCAGCTGTAAGCACATATGTTGACAAACTGCTGTGTCACAACTTTTGTAAGATATTTGAGAAGATATTTGGAAAGATTTAAATGGCATTGTTTAATTCATAAATTAAAACATATCTGAAATGAGAACACAGTGGGGAAATTACATACAAGGAATTTAATGTTTCGCTGCATAGACCTCAGGCAAACATATTCTATGTTCTATCAACTAAGCTATCCATCCTTATATCAGGTGGTAATTGTTAAGCATATTTTTGCTGGGTTTGCCATTCAGAAACCACAATGCTTTGCAAACATGTACTTGAACCAGTTTCAATTATGCAACCCAGAAAAACTTTTTGGAATCGCATCCAAATCTGAAAGGGTCACATGGAATGACCCTTTGTGCATCCTCCCTTTTTTATGTTAAGTGTTGAAACCAAAATTAAAAAGGACATTCTGGTTTGTTCATATGTTAAATTACATATGTGTATAAAAATTAAAAACAGATAACTGAAAAACTGACTGAGAAATATATGTTTGAAAGATAAAACAGTGAAAAAGTGTTACATAATTAGGTTATATGGATAAACTGTTTGGTGACAAATTAATGTAGTTAAATTTTTTTAAATTATTTTTTCGGTCTTTTTTCTTTCCACAGCATCAGTTGGTATTGACATTGGTCTTCCACCCAAACTTGTGATGCAAGGACAGCAAACCAAAGAAAGACGAGAACACTTGCAAAACCAAAAGAGCAAGTTACAACTGGAAAAATCTGCAAGACTCCGACAGTGTCAGTATTGATACAAATTTAGCATTTTATCTGTTTAGGAAGAAAACAAGTCAGTAACCATGTGGACTAATGTAAAAACCAAAAGGCAATATGTAGGCATTTTTGTCAGACATTAGTCAAGGAAGGATATACATAATCCTTCTGTAACTCATCGATAGTACTAAAGTATTTCCTTAAAAATGTATTGGAGGCCCCCTGAGCAATTCAAATACTAATCAATCCGGTGGCTGAAGTTAATTGCTTAACAGTTGCTGGAAACATCCTGCAACTTCAGTTCAAAACTGAATCCTCAGCAAATATATTGAGTTTTTCAAAGCTGGTGTTTATTTTGTGAATTCAATGAGCAACAGGAGACCGAGTGATGTCATCATGACAATTGAGCTGCAAACATTTGTTTTCTTCTTTAATATACTTAAATAATCGTTTTCAGCCAAAGAGATAAGTTGCATTTTGATGAAATGCTAAGTACAAAAATGATGACAGCTATTAAAGCAAATGTTCCAAATCATTCATTTCAAGTATAAATCACCAAAAGATTGTAATTTAGAGGAATATAAAGGTTTTAAATAAAGTATGCCATTATGGCATCACTTCCCAAGAGATTCACTCATATTCCTCACTCAAACATATTCAAACTCTGTGAAATTAATTCTTCTTATTCCTAAATGTGAAATTAGCTAGTACTTATCCTGAGTATTTAAGTCGATAACAGTGTCAGCCTAAATTCCTATAGTAAAATAGGTTAGGCTAGGTATATCTGATGTAAAAGTGCGATAGGTCTAGGTTTAAGTGTATATGTTTGCTGTGAAAATTTTCTGCAGACAATATTGCATCTATTGAAACTTGAATGCAACAAACTAACACATTTGAAGACAACACATAAGTTTAATGCTAAAATTGCAACCATTACTCAAAGAACTTTTCAAGGTGATTGGACATAAGCTGCCAAATTTAGCAATAAAGTTAATTTGGTGGAGAGAAGCCTTGCAGATCTAAAACACTCTTGTAAGCAATAGGAAACTATTGTATGCTTGAGTAGATGATTACATGAGTTCAGCAAACTTAGTCTTGCAGTTCAATAATTTACATGTTTAACCACTTATTCATAGATCAAATGTAGTAACTCACATTGTAAAGTAACACCCCCCCCCCACCCCATCAAAGAAAAAGGACTTTGTTCAATTGAAAAGTGACATCTACAAACTAGCAATAGTACCAATGAAAAAATTACATTAAATTTGATCAAAAGAACCTCCTGCTAAGATGCAGCCCTGGGCAGTAGAGAAGGGTTTTATCTTGGAGGGAACAAAAGTCAGGGCAGTGGGACATGTGACTTGAGTTAAAGGGTAGTCCACAACATTACCTCAAAACATTCAGACATAAGTGGTTTCCCTGCACATTCAGTACCACAAATTCTTGTAGTTGAATATTTTTTGTAACAAGAGGGCAGCTGTTGGAAAGGAAATTTACTTTTCTAACCAAATGTCACTCTTTAGATAACAAAAGGAGACATTTTACTTGCAAAAATGGAAATAAGTTGCCTTTCATTACAACAAATTTGGTCTCCTAATTTATGAGGGTGTTCACAATACAATGGGGGAGGGGGGGGGACTGCATGTTCCCCCTGTCCATGACTTTGCCGCTCTTTCTTATTTGTGACATTAATTAGGAATTAATGAAGTATGTTTGTGTTCTTTATTTTCAGTGGAAATACCATTGGATGAAGTGAGGAGAAAGTGGGAGACCACATCTGCCCCGTATCACATCAGAGCAACCGGTCATCACTACAACATATTCACCGATCTATTTGACGGGGCTGACTTTCTCTCCCACGTTGTCATGAAGATATTCTTTGAGTGTCCAGATGAAGGATTCATGCCCGTCTACTATGGCAATGTCATTACACCGACAGAGGTAATAATATCAAATGTTGTGACTTCATTTCCTGTTATTTGGAAGAATCTCTCAGATTCCGAATCCCTGGTATCCACGAACTGGCCTTGAACATGTTCTATGGCGCCAGTGATCATTCTTGTGGGAATAATTTGACATTTTAAGATGCATAATGTAAGCACATTATGAATAGTGATAAATGCTGTTTTATGAATGTTTACTGTGTTTAATAGTCATAGTCTCATGGTCAGGGTCATGTATAATGCAATAATGACAATAATTATATAAGGTTTGTACATACCCACACAGCTAGGAAGAAAAAGTTCAAAGATGATTTGTACTTTTGTATTTTAGTTAGTAATTTGCTTGAAGGACAGAAGCGGGGGTGAAAAACCTATTGACAAGATGCACGATCAATGTCAAATGGTAAAAATTTAAAACTTAATATTTGTGTGCTTGGTAGACTATCTCTCCCTAACTGCAAGTTTTATGATTATTTCTGTCTTTCGTTTTGTGAGGTTTTTGCCAAGTAATAACAAGACGGTGTACAAATATGATCATTTTCAGGTTGTCAGTGTAATGTCTTTTATAAAACTCTGTACAAAGTACTTCTGCCACTGCTATCAAAGTACTTTCAATTCTTGTCATAATTAGTTACCTGCAATCATTTATGCACAAGCTTGAGTAAGAGTTAAATGAATATGCGATTTCCTATATGTGGAGCACATTATATTTTCACTATAAAGTCACCTGATTGTACCTTTAAACACTACCATAGCAATCATTAATGGAGCAGGTTAAGCTGTATTAAAATGTGTGGAAAGTAGAACATTTTCAAGGTATGGTCAAAATAACAACATGGATTTATTCTACAATATTTTTTTTAAAATTCTATGTGGGGTGGTTCACTTGAAAGTAACATTACTGGGCGCTTGATTGGAAGCACACTATTTCTTCCCAAAATACATTTAACTAAAAGTGCATTAACATTGCTTTGATAACTGCAGTTAAAACACTGTATGCGTTTTGTCCTTCTGTCTTCAAAAAATATTACTGTCAATAGAATTACAAAAAATAATGCAGGTGTAGATAATTAAATTTTGGTTTTAAGTTTTGTAAAGACTTGTTTTAGTGCAATAAACAGATTAAAGACAGGCATACTACAGTACTGTTCAACGAACATGAGGCCATTGATTTCTGTATCTACAACAAATTCTTTGGCTTTACAGGGCCAAATTTTTAATGGTTTTCCAGTCTTCTGAGACAACCAAATTATTTTCAGCCATCAAAAGTCAGCTTTGACGGTCATCTGGTGAACAACTTGTTGTTTTTTACATAAAACTCACATCGCATTGTAGCTTAATTTGGAGATACTGAAATATAACATATATAGTGGTTGGCATATGATCCACCTGAAAGAGTGCTTTAGCTGTGTTCACCAAACATACACATCTCTCCTACAGTGTACATATTGGTGTTCTGTTCACCAAACCTACACATCTATCCTACAGCGTACATGTTGGTCATTCTCTGTTATTTGGCTACATTTTTTCTGACAACCAAATTTGCTGTTTGGACGACCAAAAAATGTAAATATCTTTAAAAAATTGGCAAAATTGGTGCAACTTTCTTGCTTGTCGGTAATTATAAATAAAAACCCATACTTCTGAATCCCATTTTGTGAATTTACTGATATTTGATGTTTACAAACAGGTCAGGCTCATGCAATATATCTTTGAAGGTTCTTACCTCTAAGGAATGGAAACAGCTGACTGGAGACAACAGTTGCATCTGGCAATGGTAGTAGTAGTAGGAAACTTAATTATCTGAATCTCAGATAAGCTTAGACATGGTTACTCTTCTTTGAGAATGGTACGTAGAGTGTTGTTTGATAATGGATATCTAGAGTTCTGTTAGACGGACAGTACAAGGAAAGATTACACTGTAGTCATAAACTAATGGATTTTCTTATTTTTTTTCTGGCAGGCATTGAAACCCCCAACAGTCCATTATGACTGTGATGCTGGAAACCTTTGGACTTTGCTAATGGTGAATCCTGGTAAGCTCAAAAATCTTCCCAAACATGTTTTATTGTTTTCATTTTTTGCATTTGATGTCATTTTTTCTTCTGTGTTTACATTTAGAAAAAGCCTGCATTCCTTTACAATTTGGCAAAAAATTAAAATATATTTATTGATTAATTTATCATGCTACTAAAAGTGATCTTGACTACAGACAATAAGGACTTTAGCTAGAAATAAGAAACTGGGTTCAACTAATTTGTGTGGTTGTCTAATTTGTGCTCTGGGGAAGTGTTCTGAAGAGCGAGGTGAGGGGTGTTGTCATTACCTTTGGCAACACCTATTTGATTCTTATAATTAAGAGATGATATTTGTGCATGTTACCAAACTCTGCAGTACATATAAGTAGCCAAGTATTTACTATAGAGCAGTTCTATGTGAGTGGATGAATCTGTTATCTTTGGCACTTTGAGGTAATTTTAATAATTATATCAAGGTTATTCCACATTTAAATTGGTGACATTCCAGTTCATTAATGTGACAGGCAGGATTAAATTTCAAATACTAATGATGACGACGACGATGACGACGATGAAGTTTAATAATCTATTATGATTATTATTACGTTTTAGCCAGGGATGCCAGATCTACATATTTAGATCACGACAGTATTCCTTTGCAGACTTCAATTTACTTACAATTGCTCTAGTTTTGTACTACACATTTTTTCAACATTGTTCATGTCAAAACAAAATTAACCTACTTCTGGTTTGACAAAAGATGTATCAACACTTACAACAAAGACTTCATTACCTCCCAGGTGTTCTCACCATCAAAATAATACATTAGTTAGTACCGTTACAAATGGTTAGTTAGAGAATATAGGTCGCACCTGCCCAAAGTATCGTCACCTCCCACAGAGTCCAAAACAAAAGAACTTCCTTTCAAGTTGTTTAATCTATAGTCAAAGACAAAGACATGATATCACCTGGTTTGAAATTGTTAACAAGCATGCCAGTGGGGGGTTCTTTTTCTTCATTTACTGTTATAGGATCATGAAGGTCAGTTGTAACAGTTGAATTATTAACTTTTAAATATATTCTGCGGAATAGCCTTATGTGGACTATTTGTGTCCATAATGAATAAATTTTATTAGGAAAACAGTCATTTGTTCTGATCAAAAAGTCAACTTTCCACCTTCATTTTTTGTACAATCAACGCCAATACACACAATCGTTGTTGTACAATGAACTCTGCTGTTGGATAACATCAGTTGAGTTCAGTTTATTGTCGTCAGGGGAAGCACCTAGAAAAGTCATTCAAATTAAGGTCAGTAATGACTGTCTGGATCTCTAATACATTTCTAATGGCAACAGCTTTAGGGATTAAAAGTAGTAGAGTGTCTGTAATGCTTACTTAGGTCTCAAAATATCTCTAAATGTTATCTGTTAATGTTGGTATTGTAAAATGTCTCAAAATGTGAAAGATGTCTGTAAAAGTCTCAAAACATCAGTCTTATCTGGATATTAATGTACATGTCACGTAATGTCTCTCAGTACATATCAGTAATGCTTTAAAATGTCTGAAAATGTCTATCAATGTCTCAAAATATCTCAACTTCTCATAACATATCAGTACTGTACCAAGATTTCAAATTGTCAATGTTTTCTGGGAATTGTTGTTCAAAACTTGTCTCAAGTTCTCATTACAAATCAGTAATGTAGCAAAATTTCAGTCTCATACATATCATCACATATATCAGTAATGTTTCAAAATTGTCAGTCAGTGTCTAAATTTATGTCTCAATATTGAATGCAATTGTTTTATTATGTCTGTGTTACACAGTAGCATGAATTATAAAAGTATCTAAATATACAATTATCGTGACAACAGCAAAACTTAATCAGCAGTATATTAATACTGTCATGAATAATTATGAGGTAGTAATGATGTGATTTGTAAGCAAAACATTCACCCTTTTATTTAGCACTTTTGATTATCATTATCACGATTATATACGGTAAATATATTGCTACTGTACTTTCCAATGATTGCCGATACCTTATAATAGATACTTATGCTTCCTGTCTCTGGCAATAATCTGTGGGTTTAATTTTTTGTATTGCTTCCTTTGCAGATGGTCACCTGATATATAATGATGCAGAATATGTTCACTGGATGATGTAAGTACACTGATAGTTGGTGAACTTTTAATTCTCTCTTTTTAAAGCATTTCTGTGTTCGTAATAAAAGGCAAGAAAAATATCCAAATAATTCCAATTAATCTCACATGGAGAGAAATAATTACAACGTCATTATTGGTGCCAGCAACTTTGTTCTCATGTAATGCCTTGGTAGGATATTCCATTATTATATGCCTAACCAGCTCATATAAACTGTTTCTCAATCACTGTACCATTCAGTTCTGCTAAAGCAGGGTTGTCCAACCTACGGCCCGCGGGCCACAGTCCGGCCCGCCGCAGGGTTGCGTCCGGCCCGCCAGATATGCTCTACGGTGCGAAATTTAGTGAGCAGATTTATTGATAACAATTTGAAGCTATATAATCAATCTTTCGAACCTTCTGGGTCCAAAAAACTGCATACAGGTCAGTTTGTGTGACACTCTCTCAGCGGAGGGGGTGGGGGGCGGCTGGACTTTATTCATTTGTTTTATCAGGAAGGAAAATAAATCAGTGCGCTCCGTGCGCAGTGCTCACATTTTGTTGCCTTGGTCTTCGCGCGAAAAATCGAAAAATCGAGCGTAGGGTCCATGCGGCCCCCTCCTTCATCATAATCATTCCATGTGGCCCTCCTCTGCAAAAGGTTGGACAACCCTGTGCTAAAGCGTATACTCCAAAGGTGCAGTGATTATGAATATGGTCCAGTTGATATTGTGCTTCATGTTCAGTTAATTCTGCAACCGGTATTTGTTACGAAGGTTTGAAAAAGAGACATTTATACAATTGTTAGTTAATGGGAAAGGTGTTTCTTGTTTTATTCAGATTTCTCTCTGCTTCCTTCTAGCACATAGGAAGGGGGAAAACGTCATAGTTGCTATGGTTGGTTGGGAGCGTAATTTTGGAGCATAGCATAGATTGAGGCCCACCATACTTTATTTTTCTTATTGTTTTTTTGTAATACAGAGGCAATATACCTGATGAAAAACTAAGTGAAGGAGATACAATCTTTGATTATTTGCCTGTGTTTCCTGCTAAAGGAACAGGTTATCAGAGAATTGTCTTTTTGCTCTTCAAACAAGATGGGAAAGTTAATTACAGCGATGAGAACGTACCGTTACCATGGTGAGTGTAAAATGTTTTGGGACCTGTGAATTGCTCTTGCATTAAGAAAAAATGTCCCTTCTCTCCCTCCTTTCCATTTCATTGCTTCTCCCAATTCACCCTTTTCCTAAAAGTTAAGAATTGGCTACGCTTCGTGAAAGATCTGCTTATAACTGAATATGGTTTTTCCTCTAATGGAGGAATAGAGGTGTGAATTTTTGTACCAGAATACAATATTGTTTTAATCTCCCTCAATCCATACATATTATTTGCCAATCATGAAGAATTTTGTAAGTATCACAGCTAGGTTATTAACAGTAGGTAGAACCAAACCTACTTTGTGGAACTGTTTCGACTTTTTAAATATGTTTGACATGCAATAGGTCAATTTTGTCACAATTCTATGCATCTTTCTTTTTGTTTTCTTAGTCGCAGTTTACCAAATAGAACATTTAGTACACATGAATTTTATGCAAAATACCAGGATGTTTTAACTCCGGTGGGCCTGTCTTTCTCTCAGTGCCGATGGGACCAGTCAGTTACAGCTATATTTCATGACACCCTCGGTAAGATTGTACAAATGCAGACATTTCAAAACAGCACTCGATCATAAAATAAGGAGATTTTAGATTGGCTTATTTAAGGCTGTGTCTCCATGCAATACTGTAATACAAACTAGCTATAATATCTATTTCATTGATACCATCCTTTTGTAGAAATGAAAAAATAAATCGCTTTAACAAGTGTTTTTCATATTGTAATTGAACAGGTAATATCTTCACAGCTGCCTGAAGCTGTGTGTGTGTGGTTTTAAGAACCATGAGGTCTCTCAATTACTATCGATTCATTTATTGATTTACAGTTAGCCTCAGATAGCACATCCAGAAACTACAACGACATACTGAGCCAGTGTTATACCTTTGTAATCTAGTCCAAATCCCAAAGTTACATTCACAGCCAAGCAAATATGCTCTATTAACTAAACTTTAACTTAAACTGTTAACATTTTGTTTGATGGAAAGTATACCATCAGACAGGACCATTTTGTTTCAGAGTCAATCTTTAACATTGTGCAAACTTGCAATTTTCCTTCATAGCTGTACCTCATAACAATATTTGTATAAAGGTGATTGTTATTTATGGTTTCATTTCTTTGTATTATGTTTTCTATTTCAGACATGAGGGAGCCGATCTTTGAGTATGATGTTCCTAAACTTCCTGTACTTCCCCAAATGAAATGGCCTCACAGGAAAACCTTGAACTATCTTAAGCAGTACCTTCCAGATGATTGACCACTGGACAGACTTTCAAATTGTGAAGTCACTATGACAACCAATTTGTATTTTGTACTTTACCAAAGGTTGCACATTGAAAAAAATAAGAGAACTCTAACAGTCTACAAAGTTATACTTTGCATTGCTTGGGGGGGTGTATACGGAAATGTCTGGTGACCAATGATGGTACCAAGCAGTATGGTGATTTCCTCATTCTGGTATCCTTGACCTCATCTGAGATAGGGTTGTGATTACCTCACAGCAAATAAATCCTCAGTTATTCACCTGAAGATGAACTTGGTGGTATTTTCATGCTGCTAAGAGAGTTAGCCTTTGTCTGTGTCGTTTGTTAATTTCCCCCTCCCCCTGTTTGTGTAGCAAGTAGTGCATGTATTATGCAATCATCATGCTAATTTCAAATATTCCTCAGTGGGGTTCCATTTGTGCACTCTGCAATGCTTCAAACTGTGGTCTGATAATATGTTTGAAAATGCACCAGTTGACATTTAAAATTTTAATTAAATTTTTTCTGAGGGCAGATGTTCCTAGGCCCCCCCTTTAATGGGAGTCACCTTCCATGATCCCATTGCCACCCCCCCCCCTCCGTTATCAATATTGGATCCACCTGGGATACTTATATTAAGATATTAATCTTTGAAATTCTTGAATGAGTTCTCAAACTATTCAAATTTGACCTCACTTTAAGAAATTGTGTTGTGAGTGTTGCTATGGTAATTTCATGCAATGAGTATGTTATAACTAATACATATTTTGCATAAATCCCTATCTGGTTTGTATGTCTGCCATAATTTCAACTTCTGTAAAGATGTATATATATATTCTTATAAAAGAGAGCTTTGTGGTCCAAATGGCTATAAAGGCAATGGACTTGTGATCAAATAATTGCAGGTTCGAGTCCTGACCAGATCGTTAAGTTGTATCCTTGGGCAAGAAAAGAAGGGAATCTTTCCTGACTCGGCCTCTCCTAATCACTAGTGGAGCCAAGGTATGGGACAGGGGAGGGCCAAAGTGAAATCTGAAAACCCCTGATTTAGGTAGGGGCATTACCCTTTATGGAAATGTGTTTTAAGTAGGTGGGGAAATGTAGGCCCACTCCCAGGGGTGGATTGACAGTGATCATTGGGGCCCCCTCCACTGTTGCCATAGCCAGCAATAAAAAAGATGGGTTCCTAAGACAAAGGGTTGAGATTTTGCACACTTCTGAGCACAACCTTTCTTGCTATACATAGATAAGACCCACAATACTCAAACAATTTGTATGCAAGTGTACTAGATCAAAGAGAGATGAAACTGTTAACGAACTGCCTATCTACTGCAAAAGAAAGCCTTTGTTGGTAAATGTAAAAGTTAGAGGACCTGACATTTTGATCCCAGCAGGCACACTGATTTACCCTTGCCCTAACCCCCCCCCCCATCCCCATTGTCCCCACCCCGTTGCCATTGTGCACGCCGATTGACTGGAGCAAGGAACCTTGAAATATTCTCATATGCTTGGCTATTAAGCAATCAGGTATGTTCATCCCCGTTATGAATAGTCCTAACTGAGGATCCATGTTGGATTTTAGACTCGTTAGATACGTCGCTATAGTGACGTCCACCTGGGTATCACCTCTTGCATTCCGTAGAGAGAAAGTGGTAGCCCACAGGCCTCATAAAGGTGTAGCGCGGGAGGCTGCACTATGTGAGTATTCTGAGCAGTTGACAATAGAAGCAGGCATGTTTGTTCTGGTCTCAGACGGTGGAAATCCTTTATTGCCATGTAAACAAAACAAAGGTTTGCACGTTCAATTCTGGAATGGTTAAATAATTTTGTCCTGTCTGGGTCTTTGTAATTGAATAAAAGCTCTCTACTGAAACGGACGTCGTAGCTTGGAGAAAACATTATCACAACAGAAAGGGCATGTAAGTGTCATATCTGTATAATTAAATATCAATAACACCAGCAACATTTGAACGTTGAAGGTCGAATTGAAATGTATAACTATAAGTAGGCAACTAGGAAGTACATTCAGAAAGTTCACCAGGAGGTTTAACATCTTTCTCTCTCTCTGTCCACCCACTTATGTAGCAATCTTCCATGGACTATTAAAAGTACTAGTTTATTTACTATTTTTGTTTGAATTAATCTTTCTCTTTTCAGTGAATATAGGCGGCCTACTCATTATCTGAGCCTAGTGTGACGTCATAAAGAATGGCAAACCTTTGATACCGGAGCCTGCTACTATTTTGACCCAAAAAAGAATTGGGTATCCGGATACGCAGTATATTAAAAAAATAAATGACAATTTTATTCGAATAGTAGGCATTCGCCTAACTTCATAGATTCATAAAAGTTTCATACAATTCTTCCAAATTTATAACCTATTTCCCTATATTTAGGCCTAATGATAACAGTACTTTGAGAAAGAGGTTGTTCTCTATAAAGGGTTACGACGGAAGCAGTGCGTGACTCAGATTTATTCAATAACGGGAAATGAACTCCAGCACAAAGGCTTAGCGTAATTTAATTGCTAGCCCGGACATACATATCTTTAGTGCAACAACTGAGGGCCCTTTTGGAAGGGGCGGTGTGCATGTGGAAGGATCATGGGAGAGGTGGGCGGGCATGGATTATGATTCGTTCATGTCGGGAAATAACACATGACTATACTTATTTGTTTGCGCATTGTCATGACAGTTGCAGATCAAGTGTTTATTAGCAATCAAAGAGTCTGATTCTTGAGTTTTATTAGCTTAAATGGAATACACTGTGTAAACCTTTTGTCTGTATATATTCAAGCTAAATGGGCTAGGTCATCACGGTCGTAGATTTATGACTCAAATAGAAGATATCGCTTGAAATTGGCGAGATTAAGCAATTCCGTCTTTCTTAATATCACGGTTTCATAATTCGTTTCAAAACTTCGTGCAATTTTCACCATAACAAATATAACAACACTATAACAATTTATTTCTTGGCATAAAATTTAGCTTTATTTTCTCTGTGATTTATGCTAAATGACTTTTGTATTGGTACTAGGTTGTGAAAATATGTCACAGTGTATAAACAATGTCATGTAGCTCTCAATCATTAATGACAATTATTAAATGGATGGTTGGTGGCAGAGTTAATTTGCTAGCTCAAAATTGGTGAAAGAAAATGTCCTTTTATTCATACATCTATGTGTCTATATTTCAAGGTCTTCAACAATCTGTATCCTGTCTGTATTCTGTGCGTGTTTTTGTCCCTTCTGTTACTTGTCATTTAGCCTCTGAAGCAGTGGTGGAGCTAGGGGTATTGGTCAGGAGGGGCGAGAATGGTCTGTAGGGCGCTTTCGACACTATCTAAGCGGAGCGCCACC
>JAAAKB020005512.1:0-15298 GCA_010014835.2 Apostichopus leukothele
CAATCCCCGTATCCTGTGAATGTACATTTCCGGTGATTTGCTCCCCCCCCCCCTCCTTACTCTCCTAAGTCCCCTTCTTCTCTGTCCCCTTCTCCTTCATTTCTTCTCCCCCGTCCCTTCTCCTTCGCCTCCATCTCCTTCATTCCCTTCTCCTTCCTCCTATCTGCTTCATATCTCAGCGACAAAACATATGCAAGAAAGTTGAAAAAGCAAGTAGGTCAGTCAATCCCTGATTTAGCTCGAACTATGTAGCCATAAGCGATCAATTAATTGCCGTATTATGAGCGTTTGCCCTGATTGAGTCGTTAAACTTGTTTATTTAAACTTTCTGCAATGTCTAAGAATAGTTTCAGCATGTCAGAGCATCTTGGAAATTACTCATTGATAGAAATTCTGGCAAATTATTAGCAAGCTAATAGTTGTGGCCGATTATGGTAACCTTTAATATTAAGACTTTTCTGTATACTCCAATCCTTAGTTTTAATTTGACTTGTTTGATTTATAACAATGCAAATAATCATCAGGACGAACCATTTGGACTTTGGTAGTTCTAAAGTAAAATACAAATTTTAAACCTAAAAAGGAAATTTCCTTTCGAAGAAAACAGACCTTGTGTAATCGATTGCAATTTAATGTGAGCACGACACTCTGCCTCTTTGCCAGTTTGTGTATCAAAAAGTGAAAGATAATTTAGTGTCTACCCTGGATTCATACTGTAGCTTAATATTTGACACTTGAAGAGTTGAAGTTTTACGGATATCGTATTGTTTGCAGAGAAGAAGCAATAATCTCTTTATGAACAAAATAACAATTATTAATCGTAACTATAAAAAAATATAAATCATATAAATCATAAAGAATAACAAGTTTTCTTAACCTACCAAATATTACTCAAAATAAGATTGTAATTGATCGCACAAGGACACTCGCCTTGATTTTCAACCAATGGAAGCTTCATGAGATTGTACAGTAGTTAAAGTTCTTGATTCTAATCTTCATATAAATCCATACAGTTTTCAAAGTGGCATAGTAAATACAGACTTTAAAATCTAGATCTGTGTCAAATGTCAAATTTTTTGACTCAAACTTCTTTGTTTGAAAATCAAAAATTGGCAAGTCATGCTTATGACCTGGGCTATTGTTCCCATGATTTTAGTTTGAAACAGCTGGCAACAATATTTTTTTTTTTATCCAAATCAACTCAGAAAGCTGCTTTAAATTTATGGGATTGATTGATGAAAGTATTGGAGTTTTTTTTTTATTGTTCTTGTTGTTGCATTAATTAGCAATAATGTATCAAGTACTGTATGACAATAAATAATTAAACAATGCAAAGGAGTCACATGCATTTTCATAGTAATTAATGTGGCTTTTCAAGTTTTTTTTGCAAATATAAATTTATTTCTTCCAATAGTTTTAAACGGACCTTCCTGAAATGTATGACTGATAGACCCCACTTACCTTATTTAATTCCTTGCACCCTTATATTACATTATTATATTATTAAATATTACTGCTTTGGTCATGTATAGTCTACTAATCTATACAAGAAATACACTTATTAGTCACATTGCCCCAGGGTTCTGCCAGATGGGTTATTAAATTACTGTATACTCTTCACTACACTGACGGTACAACAAAGACAGTGCAATGACCTTAGATAAAGGTCTTTTGCAGCGTTGAACTACTGCGCCTCTCTCATTGTTTCTCTCATACAGTAAATTTACCATTTTCTTTGTACCTTCAGAAACCAGTAGGCCAGTTAGATCCCCTACTTCTACATAATTTATCTGTACAATAACTGAACGCAATCCATCATGTCTTTGATAAATGCTGTATTTACCTTTAGCCCAGTCTTTGTCCCTCCGTAAACCAATAGACCAATCAGCTTGCCTACTGTACTTCTATGTAATTCTGTGTAATAACATAATTTAAGCCATCATGTCTTTGATAAATACCGTATTCACCATTAGCCTGGTCTTTGTCCCTCCGTAAACCAATAGACCAGTCAGCTTGCCTACTTCTATGTAATTCTGTGTAATAAGTTAATAACTTAATTTAATCCATCCTGTCTTTGATAAAATGCTGTGCTTTGATAAAATGCTCAATCTCTAGTGACTCCATTTAGGTTATTGGTGTACATACTGTTATTTTCTTTGTAGAATGCAGTTGATGTAGAAGGAAGTTTCTGATCACTTTTTCTATTAGTTTTTCTGTATAAAATATCTAAAAACCAATTTTAAAAAAATGTTACGGTTATGGTGCAGAAGAGAGCTTTTAGAAATTAATGAAGATTGCATTGTTAACTTTATAAAATAGCTGCATATAATTAAAATGCTTTCTTGCACAAGTATGTTGTATTTTGTTCCTTGTGATATCAACTACACAGGGATATCTTTACAATAACTTGTCTAACATGTATAGTAAGTACAAGTCACAGCCTTGGAATAATTTAGGGATGTTATAGTTTTGCATATACCAATTGTCATGTCTTTTAATTGTATTACTTATTATTCTTTTCTGTACTAAAACCACAACAGATTTTGACATTTTATTTCAAAATATCAATTGTATCATGTTTGCAATCTTGGATAAATGATTTCCTGAGAAAGAATTGGGTCAGTTCAAGTGTTATCAACTGGCTAAACTGTTTGCTTTGAGTACTGTTGTTAGTGGTAGGAAGGGAGGGTAGCGGGAGGGGGTTAGTGGAATATATCCATGTTATTGCTTGCAATGAAACACACCAGTATTTACGGTACATGGTACTACTTTTTGTGAATACTTGCTGTAGACTGCGCAGTAATTTGTAGCAAATTTGTGAAAGTATTTCTGCAAAACATGGTAAGAAAAACTTTGTTATTGATCTTTGCACTTTACTAAGGAATAAATGAAGGTTTTGGTTTCTAGGGGAAACCTATTAATTCTCTTCCCCAAATATCGATTTAGAATTATTATCACAACTCTCTTTCTCTCATGAGTGTCATACTTTTGATTTTCATAAGAAATGTACCTTAAATCACAAAATCTCAGACAAAAGCCAAAGAGATAGAAAAGGCTACCCCTGAGTAGCATACTGTACTTTATCCTTCTGTAGGCCCAAAGGAAACATTCATGTGGTATTAAACACGAGTGACAGGTTTCACAGGTGAAGGAAGAATACTTGAAGCGAAACCTGTCGAAAAGAACAGAGAAATTTGTTACGCATCGTTAACCCTTCAATTTGAGCTAGTAGGCTACCGTTGTATTAAAACAAAAAGTTGGTAATTGTGGATCAAAATTGTCTTCAACATTGGTGGTCAGACTTGAGTTGGTCTGACTTTTGTGATTTTTCTGATTTCAACCCACAGGTCGATAGCAGAGAGCGAGAGATTCAAAGGTTGAATAGGATGTTAGAGGGTGGCAAACCGGAGGATGTCATCAATAATGAAACTCGAGAGAGGAGCAATGAGAGGCTGGTGTCTCATCTCAACATTCAGGTAAGCCCTACCCCAGGTGAATTAGCCCTCAACCTACCTACAGAATCGATTTTTAGTCCCTTGCTAGATAAATGGTTGTTTGTATTACACCCAAATGTGGGTTGAATTTGAGATTTCATATTTACGAATGTGCCATATGATAAACCAAAAAGTACATCGCTCATGATCGTGTGATTATTGTTTCCTACACAGTAATAATACCTCCAAAAACAGATTGTTTAGAATGCTGATATTGATTGCATAATGAGGGTTTTTAAAATTTGTTTAAAATGACATTTGTCAGGTACAGTACTATTGTATTATATATTGACTACCTCCAACCAGCCAACAGAGACATGAACTAAAAGCTCTTCAAATCCAGGAAAGCTTTGAATATTAAACCAAAAAGTACATCGCTCATGATCGTGTGATTATTGTTTACTACACAACAGTACCAAAAACAAAAGAAGATTGTTAAGACCGCTGAGATTGAATGTATAATGAGGCAGATTTCATTGTTTTCATTGACATGTATTGTAGATTGACTACCTCCAACAAGCCAACAGAGACCTGGAGCGAAAGCTCTCCGAGTCCAGAAAAGCTCAAGTGGAGGAACACCAGACAGTGGCCGAACTGACAGCCAGGAAGGATCAATTGGCCAATGAGCTCCGGGAGGTGGACCGACTCGCCAAACGACTCCAGACGGATCGAGACGCCGCGGTGCAAGAGGCGGACGATGATGCCTCCCAGGCTAAGACGGAACTCAGGAAGAGCGTGAGGGAGAACGAAGATAGACAACTGGAATTAGAGCAGTTTAGACAGGTAATGTTTGACAATGCAAACCTGTAATACCACTGCCATAATAGTTTACCTGCCTACAGTAGGGCATTTTAAGAGGCTCTCGCAGTAGATCGGGGGAAATTTGAGCTGAGGGAGTGACTTTTCCAAGCTCGTTTCCTTTGCTAGGCTTGGTGAAGTGATTACCTTACACACAGGGTAACGTTCCAGACTAATAACCTTGAAAGGTGAAGAAATGGTCTGAGGCAAAAAATGAACGGCAGTCTTATATACTTACTAAAGGGTGGATTTTCAAATGATTATAGAAGCGAAGAAGTAGTTGTAAGTTCTGCATGTGTAGGATACGTTAATTGCAGGCATACAATTCATTTTGATATGTTGCAGAATGTTGGATACTCTGCTACAGTAGTTGAGATAAAAATCCTCAAAGCCATGTAGATTATCATCCTCTGCATGTCCACATTACATTAATGAATTTAAAATGCCAAAGGTCACATACATGTGTGATCATAGGAGATCAAATGTCAAACAGGTTTGTGTGATTCACTAACTAATCCATAAACATAGAGGCCAATGGACTTTAAACTCGGTGGATAAGTGTCTGGGCATGAAATGTAGCTTGCACTGTGACTTATGACATCATGTAGTCAATGGTCAGAGGTCTACTGTAAAATAACAGAGAAACAAGGTTACAAGAAGCAACTTGGATATTGCTTTATTTGGTGCATAGCAACATGACAGAATAGCCAAAACTATGTAAAGTGTACATATAGGATATCAGACTCAGTGAATGCCAAAGGCCAATGGTCACATGAATGAAAGAGGTCAAAGGTCAAATTTGTGCAAAACAGCATATTTGGCAGACTACCTCTGATCTGGTGAGTGGTCAAACAGCTATTGTGGCTATTGGCTATTGTGCACATGCCAGATGACAAAATAGCTGAATGTGTCATATCCATAGAGGAAGTAATGGCTGTTTGAATGAATATTTAGAGCTTATTTACATGAAATGTCAAAGGTCAAGATGTCAGTAAAATTCAAGTCTCATGTATATACTTCAAAGTTGGTTAGTCAGAATGATGGTATCATAGTGGTCATATGTCCAAATTATTGGGATTCGATCTGCAACTCTATGGATTCCCTGCTTGGCTTTGCTTCTTTTCTACAAAATTGGGATTCACATCAATATGAACATTGCATTATTGTGAACTTCACAGATCTTCTCAGGTTAGGTTGGAACTGCATCCAATTCAGGGTTAACCTGATGATATGAAAAGTATGTATAGCAAAAGAACACAATTAAATAAACAATGGCAGTGTGCAACTACATCCCATCACAGGTTTGCTTTAAGTATATTTTAACCTCAAATGTTGTTATCTTAAAAATGGTATGCACCAAACAGGAACAATTTGAATGCAAAATTTCACCAGGATCCTTCAAATTTCGTGCTTGCACCAGTCAAAAACTAAATCTTCTGCCATGGACCATCCTTTTAATACTTAATTTACCCACATGTTCCTTTACTGCTACTGAACAGGAGAAGAAGAATTTACTCTCTGATTTATCTGTGGTTCGAGACAATTTAAGATTAAAGGAGAAGGAGGTGGATAAGCTTCAAGAGATTGTGGATTCCATCCAGGAGGACAAGTCAAGACTCAGTGATAAAGTCAATAAACTGACATCAAGTGGTGAGATTGAAATCGCAAATGTAGTATAACTTGAATAAGATAGAAGTATTCGGGGGATCAGACATTGAGGGAGGGGAAGAAAAGCAGAGGGGGGCAGGGTTAAACCCAGAAGGAATGCACATAAAAAGCTTTTTGTGGAAGGGAGGTGTTTCATCGTGAGTCATTTTAGGCACTTACAAGTTTAATTTTCTATTCCAACAGCTATTAGTTTTCTCATTGTTCTTCTAATTACACACAATGTTCAAGTTCTTCCCCAGTGATTTGTTTGCATTGCAGTTAAAACTGCTCCCTCAAGTCGGAAGAACACTGTTGCCATAGTAATCTCATAAAGAACTTTATTACTTTTGGTGTTATTACGTTCAATCTGTGTTATGAATGAAAACCTATATTAAATGAATATTCTAACAACCTGAGCCAGATTGATTCACAAATAATCCCGTAGGGAAGTTTAAAATTGATGCCAGTATTAAATTGTCAATAGATGGCCAAAAAAAAACATTTGAAATACGGAGTCTTTAAAATATATTAGTCTTTATGATTGTTGATGTAATGTAAGTAAATTGATTCTCTAACACTACATAGATGAGCACACGAAACTAGATGATCTGGAGGAAGATGAGAAGTTGGGAGTTCTTGCTCAGCCATTTTAGGAACAAAGTTGTTCGTTTTGTAAACCGTCTTGCTCAATCTTTTCAATTTTGGATGCAGATCCATTGCACAACAACTACACTTGTGTGTAAGGAAGTATATATTTACCTGTCTACACTGGTCAGGTTTGGAGAGTAAAGGGTGTTAGATGAAGTACATTGAAAAAAATGATACTTTTACTTTTGTGTCTGGTTCGTGTCTAATATTTATATCGCAATATTTCGCAGAGAGGGAGCTCGTTCTTGAACTGGAAAGGCTGCGAAAGAAGAACAAGTCCAAATCGAGAGAGAGTACCTCTAAAATTGAAAGTTATTTCAAGACCGTTGAAGAGGAAAGAGACTACTACAAAGAGGAAGTTAGCGTCCTGAACAGAATCCTTAAAGGCCGCACCAGTTCACTGGGGAGCAGCCTAAGGGAAGGGAGCCCTCGTAGGTCACCAAGTGGCAAGAATAGGAGAGCGTCAAGTCCCACAAGATCACCGGGCAAGATGGACAAAAAGGTAATTAATGCAGATAGATAGTAATTAAGTGAAACTTATACTGTAGTATTATTCTTAGTCTTAAATGGTGGCCTAAGGTAGAATCTTTCAACTTTAAACTCTTTGGATGACTTCTCTGAGGATAAATTTATTATACTGTCTGCCTCTCACTGGAGGCCTTAATATTAATATTTTTTCTTTGTTTTATTTATTCTCTAAAATAAACTGAAACATGTTTTGTCAACTTCATATGAGCAACAGAGAACCCTGGTCCTCGACACACGTTTTCATGACATTCTAACCATGTTATTTGAGGCCATAAAAATCCTGTGCTTCCTGTTGAGTTTTGTGTTACATGATTTCATCTGAGGAACTGATTTAATGTTCTGTGGTGTGTATTAGACTATGTAGTCCAGCGACTTAAATTGATAAGCCTTAGATTGGGTGTTTAACTGGCCATTTCTCAAAGAGCCTTTTAATTGTTTAATTAATTTTAATTATTAGTCCATTATTAATTTTCATTGTTTAATTAATTTTAATTGTTACAGTTTGGACTGATTGCAGTGTTTGCTAATGGACTACAGTGTTAAAATAAGATTAAAAAAATAATGTTGTGTCTGAAGTGATCCTTTATAGTTAGTGTCTGCAACATGGCATGACATAATGCAAATATGGAAGTTTCAGCACAAAATAAAGTTTAGTAATACCGTAACTACACATTTTTACTGTCGTAAGAAAACACCTAAAACATCACAAAAAATTTGTTACTTTATTTGGCTGATACGTGAACACCTGGACTAATTTCAAGACCGATGTACCTAGGCATTGGATAAATGTGTTTAGTTTTAGACTTACTAGTCAACATTGGATACATGTGTGTAGTTTTAGACTTACTAGTCAACATTGGATATATGTGTTTAGTTTTAGACTTACTTATCAACATTGGATATATAATTATATATGTTAAGTTTTAGATTTACTAATCAACATTTATGAGTTTTTATTATAAACTCACTGTCCTCCTCCTCTTCTTTCAATGCAGACGGCTGCTCGTTATCAATCTTTACTACGAGTACTGGAAGATGAAAAGGAATTTTACAAGAAGGAGTACGAGATGATGAAATCACTGCGTACATCTCAGATGCAAAGTTCACCAAGATCACCGCTTAGGAACATGGTAAATATTTTCAACCACACCAAAATAAAAAAATAAAAACCAACTTGAATTAAAGGGATCATGGCCAACAGATAGAAGCCATATTTTGGATAGATGTTATCATAACTTGACATTGTAGTTATTTCACACAAGTTCAAGTTATTTGTATGAATGTATTTATATAGTCATAATTGTATATGCAGTCATAATTGCATGAATACATCAGACAAAATGCTTCATTGGCAACTTGCAAGTCCAATAGACATGAAAAACCAATGGCAGAAAAAAGTTGATATGTTGAATTTTGCATAGATTTGGAAAACCAATCACAGGAAATTTGATAAACATCAATATGGAAAACCAGTGGCAGGAAAATTTTTATACTGTATTGTTTATAGATTGAGAATTCTGATGGAAGGGTAATTGATATATATATATATATTTTGTATGTTAATAGATATGGAAAACTAATGGCTGGAAAATTGATATGCTGTATATGCATAGATGCCAAAGACCAGTGTCAGGAAACTTGAATTTGCTGTATTTTCATAGATTTGAAAACTGATGACAGTAAAAATAGATATTATGTTACATGTGCACATACATATGGAAAACAAATAACAAGGTAAGTGATTTACTATAGATTTAATGGCAGGAAGCTCTATATGATGTGTTTGCAAAGATAACGACAACCAGTGACAGGAACATTAAATGATGTACGTGCATACATGATCTACCAAAGAGTTTACATACCGTAAGTCATACTTTGTTTGTTTCGATATTTAATTATTATTTCCTCTTCTTCCGTCGTATTCCTCTCTTTATAGAATGAAGTCGACGAGAGCGAGATGATACTTCTAAGACGAGAGAAAGAAGATTTACAGCTCACCGTAGGTAAACTGGAAAGACACATCTCTGAGGTGAGATTATTGCATTAGTAAAGCAACAGAGAAAAGAATTGAAAGAAAGAGAGAAGCAGATGAAAAGTTTTCCCAGCAGTACTTGAATGTACCAGGAATTTGTGCTGTATATATTTGCAGGCATAGTGTGATTGGAAGCTTTTGGAGCAAGATTCACTTATTGCCACTGACTAAAAATGTGGCTCTTAATGACATAAAAATGATAATAGCAAATAAAAGACATGCGCCAATGATTATGTGAAGTTGATGATGTAGTCACGTGATGATCTTCAGATGCCATGTTGATTACTAGACACACTGTGGACTATTGTATTTTATGTTAATATACAAACAACTGATCAAAAATTAGTCACCTGAAGAGTGAAAATGTGTCTCTATGAAAGCAAAAAATAGAAAAAGACATCCTTTCCCGAGTGGTAGTATCCTTAGCTTGGATATGTAAGGATGTATACCACAACAGATTCTAGCTGGGAAGATTGCTATGGAAGTTGACAAATTTTCGTTCTCATTCATTATTTTAGGGACCAAATTGCAATTATCTTTCTATTTGAATGAAAAACTCTTCTTTGCAAATAATCAGCTTCCCTTTTATCTCCTAGTTTACTTCTTCAGTATTACTCTCTACTATATATTGTTGTTGTTATTTTTGAATCTTAGTCTCCTCTTTGGTTATCTCATCTTAGGTGCAGAGCAACGTCAAGGTGCTATCTAGTGAACGGGATAAACTGAACCTGCTGTACGAGCAAGTGAGAGAGTATTTTGTATTAACTTATTCATCTTTAAGTCATTAAGGTTGAAGAGTTTTACCTTTTTACTCTAGTGTATGATCGATTTTAAGTTGTTGACGGGACAGAAAGAACAAATAATTGATTTTAAGCCACTGCAGCAATTACATATCCTTCGTGTTTATCAGAATGTTGGTGAATGTTCATGTGGTTGGGGTTCCTCCCGCAGAAAAAACATTAAAATATTAGATGTGAACTGGTGCATTTTGAGGCATATTTACCCTATAATTTAGGTCTATAATTAGGTTGGGCAAATAACTATGTTTCAGTGTTTGTCTGAGTCTGAAAAGGGGGAGAATGTACACCCCCACACCTCCACCTGGATCCACACATGGCATGTAAGCTACAGTCCATCTCCCCATGTACATACATACGTAGCTGCCTAGCATAATTAAATAGCTCTGAGTCGATTGTTTTTAACTTCCTTCCAGTGTAATATGTTTTTCATTACATTTTGATAATCATCCATAGTCACCACCCTGGTTACAGCATGTCTTAATATACTCTCTCTTCTGAATGTAACGTTATTCGTGTATTCTTTGTCAGTCGAACAGCGAAGTTCAAAGGTTAAGAAAGAACCTGATGCAATCACCGAACACCAAGGGTTCCACAGTGGCAGCTAAATCGATCCTACAGAGGCTGGAGAGTGAGAGAGATGAAGTCATAGCTGATCTTAGGAGGATGACCATGGAAAGAGACAGCCTGAGGGAAAGGTTAAAGGTCAGACTATTTTTCAATCATCCTCCTCCCCTTCCTCCTTGTCCTCCTCTCAATCCTCTTGCCCATCTTCTTCCCCTCCCATCCCCCTTCCCTTCCCTAGTCTAAGTGACTTGTTTTGGTGTATGCAAAGGTACTACTTTATCAATGTCTACTGCTTGTGTGTCTTGTACAAGAACAGGTTCAATTTTTATGGAGTTTCTAAACTGGCTAGTGGTATTGTGAGTTATTACCTGAAGGTCTGGACTATAAGATGTGCACTTACATGCATCTCAAGGTATTCTTCACAAACTTAAATTTTAACGTAATAATATATTTTCTGTCAGAATATGATCTCATAAGTATTTTAGTACCGAGAACCAGACTTGTAATGTGTCTGCACACTTCTCTTTATCTAACATAGTTATAAGTTACCATAGTTACTTATACTTGCCCTGTTGGATTTGTACTTGTTCTTGTACTCAGGAAGTTTTGGAAATCGAGTATAGATGTAGTACAAAATTACATACTCGATATTGCGCATAGAGCCTTGGGCTGGTTCTCGTACTCAACCAATAGCAATTCTAGTCTCATTCTCCTTACAGTGACTGCACATCTGCTGACAACCAGTGACAAAATTAAGCAGTAATGAAGGTTACAAAAAACTGATATTGCAGTTGGTCGTTTGTAACTGTCTGTCAATATCAAAAACAACGTCTCATTCTCCCTACAGTGACTACAAACCTGCTGACAACCAGTGACAATCTTGAATTTTAACTTTAATGAAAGTTAACAAAAACTGATATTGCAATTGGTTGTTAGTGTAACTGTCTGTCAATATCAAAACCATTTTTTTGCCTAAAGGTCATTTACTAATTTTGCCACAATCATTACATTTTCTTGCATTTTGCAGATTGCCACGGAAACTAGCCTCAGTGATAAAGCCAGATTACAACAACAGGTAGAGGATTTGGAGCAATTTTTGCAAACTGTAAGTTGATGTTGTGTCCATTCAAGTATAAATGACATTGTTGAAGCAAGATACTTTATTACATAATAATCAAAGTTTGAGCAGTGTTGTTTTCTATAAAGTAGATGTTACAGTTAACCTTGGCCAAAATATCAAATCAAGGGGTTTCTGTTCCCAGGACTTCAATACATAGGCTTAATTTGGTTAACTTAAGAAAGTTAAAGGTTTTAGTGCAAGTCCACTTGTGCTAAATTTGGTTTTCCAAGACAACTGTGCAGTACTTCCTGAAGTGAGAGAAGGTGATACTCTTCAGTTTCATCTTCCTCAGGATTAATTGTAAATGTTATTTCTTTGTTACATAAATGGTAATAACTCCCGTAAACTATCCAATATTTGCTTGGTATGAGAGCAATGAGTGCTCCCAAAGATGACATCTAGCATTGTCTGATCTTGTCACATTTGTAATGTACATTCTTTCTTTGAGACCAGAATGGTATTAATTTGTTCCTTATTAAAGGTTTGTGTATTTACTGCATCCATCATCACTAATCTGTTTCGGCTCTTCTATTGCACTTTCCCATCTACCCAGCTTGTCAACTAGTAACTTTCTTAGCACTGTGCCCTCCCTCATTGACCCTCCCCCTGGGACAATATCCATCACCTCTTCCGGGTAGTTTTAGGGTAACTCCTGAAAAGTCTGAGTTACGGTCCGTGTTTTAAACTAAAAGTAGTCCAGTCACTTTTACGTGTGAGCTTTTAACGTTTAAAAGGTATATCTTCTGACAAAACTAAAGATGGGCATTGCAGCGTTTTGTGTAGGATAAGAGAGTTTTGATCCTGCTGGGTAATGTAAGGCAATATTAAATGATTATAAGGCATAAATATTCAAGCCACTGCACCAGGTCACCACGTATTTAACTCGGCTTTAAATATAAATACACTGTACATCTTCTCTTTCTACCATTCAAGAGTCAGCAAGACCTGAACGCATCGAGAAACAGAATTCCAAACCTGCAAGGAATGATTGCAACTCTGGAGGATCAGGTCAAATCTCTGAACCTTAGAACGGAGGAGGCCAGAGAAGAGGCATCTCAAAATAAAGCTAACTCTACTCAGATGAGGTAAGAAAGAGTATTAGTTTAATCTTGAGCCATCAAACAGTCCTGTTTTCCTGTTTTAGCATTGACTTTAAAACTTGAAGGCACAGTGCTTTGTGTAGAATTAACAAAGGTTGAAACACAGTCAAACTTACAAATTTTACAGAAATGCTTTTGAATAGATTGTTAGAGTTACACAAAAAACTGTGTGTTTTGTGTCTAGACCGAAATAGTTCTAATAAAATTAATATCTGTTTTTTGTTTAGTTTGGCAAAGTTAAAATAACAGCATTACTGTGTAAACTGACAAAGTTACAGTAAAGAAACCTGAAAGTAGATCTTGCTGGAATGAAAATGCCAGATGCTTTTCTTGTTCTAATTTTATATATTCATAGATATATGATATGTTGAATCAATAGATTTGGTAATTTACTGTTTTCTATCTTTGTTTTCAATTTTGACAATAGTACTCATGGATAGTTTTTTTTCATCATTGATAAAACTATATTTCGTTTGCGATACTTCAAAGACGAAAAACAAAAAACATACAAGAAACATGATGCTGAAGCAGGTTATTGAGTCTCTTTAGTAAATATATATATTCCTTTTTTGTTTCTAAAACTGATTATAAACAAACTTAAGAAGACCAAAGACAGTTTTGGTTACACAGGGTTGTTCAAACTGTTTAAATAGCGTCAACATTTGTCAGACTGTATTTATACTGTATCGCTGTGTTATTTGTTAATGGTAGATTTGTTAAGTATGTGAATCCTCAAGAAATTGCATCATACTATTTACTTTTGACATAGACTGATCATGTCTAAGAGCTGTGCGTGATACGTACTGTAGCCTGCTGGGAAAGTTCCATCCCTCTAATTTCATGAGAATAAAGTTCTTAATACCAAAGTAAAGAGAAACTCAGTTGACAATAGTCATCTCTAGCTAGTTAACCGCTGTTTTCCAGTGCCTTGCCAACAGGAACCTCAGGGTCATACACACCCACAGCTCTCCCAACAGAGCTACCCGGTGCATAATTCCTTTACTCTGTTTGAATATATATATGTATATATATTTATTTATTTCTTCATTTTTTTAATAAACCTCCAGGTTATTAGCTGAGCAAGCTGAGCTCTCATCTCAGGAACACCAGAAGAGATTAACAGACAAATCAGGAGAACTACTAGCAGGTGAAGATAGGATGACTCGACTGGAGAACAGGCTCGGTGAGTTGATTGGCTCTCCCTGGACTGTTGTTGGTGGATGGTATCTGACTAGTTAGTTATTTAGTAGTAGTAGTTATGTAGTGCTTTACAATCACCCAGTAATTGGGACAGTTGTGTGTACTCTGTACATTCAATATGTTTCAATACAATCATACGGACATATTGAGCTGTATGAATATCCTGTTTCCAGTAGACGGACATTTCCAGTAGACCAAAGTTAGGAACCTTTCATACTGTCACTAGAAGTAAAGCTTTGAAGCATGACATGATGGGACAGTGTATAGTGGTATCGGAACGTTAAAAAGGAATTACACGCTTTCTCAAATGTGAATTGACCGTTAGGTTCACCTGTGGTTTGGACGTCCTAGACTTTGCAAAACAGTCCCTTTGGTGAATTACATCTTTAATCTGACTGTGCCACAACAGCACCCTCTGTCTTCCTTCCTGAGTTCCCACTGAATGGTCCATTCTGTTTCTGCCCCTCTCCCTCCCCCTCCACTTAAGACACATTAGTCGAAATCATACACACGCTTCAAGGCTTCTGCATTCACGATTGTTTTCCCATTGCACCTAACCTGACTCTTTCTCCCGGCACAAGTACCTAAAAACCTAAAGAAAATCTAAAAACCTCAATATCTAAAAAACTTAAATCTTCAATACCTAATAAACCCTAAATCAAAACCTCAATACCTAAAAACCTAAATAAAAATCTAAAACCCTCAACACTTAAAAATCTAAATAAAAATCTAAAAACCTCAATACCTAATAACCTAAATAAAACCTAAAAAATTAAAAACCTCAATAAACACTAGCACTTGGATCTGATCTAAGCTTTCTGAGTAACAGCCATCTGACTTTTGAAAGTTTACTCTGAGATTTCTAAGGAATTTTTTGTCAGACTGTCCTTCTGTTGTGCTGTTTTGTACTTTTTTATTTTAAGAATAATTCAGAGCAAATTGCAAGCCGTAGATGAACATCGGAATTGCTCAAAATCATCCACAGTATTGTAAGATCCTCTTTCTTCTAAATTGATGTTGTATTACGAACAGTAACACTTAAGAATTCCAATTGCTGATTACCATTACAGTGTGTTTGCGTTACCTTGGTAAGTAACTCAGTTGAACTGGTAAATGTATTTGTTTTTTGGTAATCTCAAACTTGCAATTTAACCATCGATCTCTTTCCCTTCTGCAGCGGATGTAAATATTCATAACTCAAATCTCAGGGAAGAGATTGACACTCTTAGGTCAAAGGTCGCAGCTGTGGACAGAGAGAGGGACAACTTGCAGATCATCGTGGACGAGAAAACGGAACAGACGTTACTCTTGGAGAAAAGACTTTCAGACAAATCCCTGAAAATAGAAGATCAGAGAGTATCACAGAC
>JAAAKB020005620.1:0-15297 GCA_010014835.2 Apostichopus leukothele
CTGTGCGGGGGGGGGGGGGGAGTCGGGTTCCGATTAACAATGATCTCCCTGTCAGCAACTGCTACATAATATACATTAAATGGCTGATTTGCCTGAAATTAGCAAATTTGGTGCCAATTTGGAATGGCAATACAGCTTGCTCATGAACTGTTGATTAGATACTGTGAAGTCGGTTTTTGGACTTTGTGTCATCTTTCCTCATCGTAGAATTCTTTTGAGAGTTTTAACTTCTTCTATAATTTGTACACACTGTTAGCAACATTTATAGCCAATTTGGACAACAACTACATGGGGAAAGTATTCACCATTACAAACAACCCAATTTACCTAGCAAGGGGAACCCCACAATTAATTGGTTGAGCATTGTAAAGTGACCATGTGTATGTCTGTTTGTTCAAATATCTTTTACTTTAGGTGGAATGAACTTCCCCCTTGTGATGGAATTCAATATGCTATATCACTAAGTATTTTTTTTTAAACCAGAAATGAAATATTGTGACCACATCTTTTAATAATTGGAAAAATGTCAAGAGAATGATATTTTACAACCTTGACTCTGCCTACACTGTCACTGGTGCTATTGCCTTTATCTCGTTTCAGAAATATACTCTTCTGATGAAGAGGAGAGGGAAGCCATGAAAAACAGAAAGAGTAGAAGTAAGACAAGAAGTCAAGGAAAAAGAAAACATGGCAAAGTGAGTTATGAATTTCAATAATATGGTGAAAGGCCATCATCCATTGCATGATAGTTTGATTGATCTTTGGGAAAGTTAATCCTTTTGTTTCCGATGTAAAAAACCTTCAATGTCAATATATTTTCTTGTAAGATCAGTGTGTGATTCATAAAGTCTACACTCCCCCCCCCCCTCCCAGCACACACTTCCCTACTGTCAATTTTTACTGTAATAAACATGATTACAATAATTGAAGCTCTACCAACTTGATAATCTGTTTATTACTTGATGTATTAGTAACCACTATCTCTGCTTAATAAGAGCCATATTTTGCAAACATATATATATTTTATATTCAAGGTCGTGTCCAGGATATTTTTTTTGTCCCTAAATTATTTTAATTTTAGAAATTGCAGGATGTATGAAGTGGATCAATTAATATCAAATCCTGTGACTTGTGCTTCATTCTAAGAAGAATTGAACAGACAACTATTTAACGTAATTGATATAGTCCCCCTCCCATTTCTTTTTCACATGCATTTGTGCTTTTTTTTCTATTGGACTTTTGAAAGAATGAATGGTGGAAACAAAGCTCAAATTAATCATCACCAATGAGAGAAGTTTCTGAATTTGCAATTCTCAATGATTCAATATTATTAATACATCTTATTTCTACAGGCCAAAATGAGACTTTCACCAAGGAAGAAATCAAGGAAGGTATGTTTATAAATGAAAGGGATAAAAGACGGGAGGTTAATAAGTGAAACTTGGCCTTGTTACCTTGAAAATCTGTAAATAGTACTAACATACAAATTCATGAAATATGTTTATGTACAGAAATAAGCTGATCTATTGTAAAGTCAACTGAATATACATACAAGCTACTTCTGAATATCTGTTTCATTCTTCATTCCCATTTTAATCAGTATTGAGTGCATTTTCTGCACACTAACAATGTACATAATTTGTAAGCAAATCATCTTACTTGTAACACACTCTCCATTCACTGAATGCCTGAGAAGAGCTAGGTACATACGGGTGATATTTGATATGAAAAAAGTTCAATTGTAGAATCTTGGTTTGAAATACAAATATTTTACAAGTCCTCTTGCTGATCTCTTTCAGCACTCAGCTAAATATGTCCATTCGGATGACTCCGAAGAATCGACGGAGAAGAGTGACCAACAAGGTGAGCATTAGTATAATTCCTTGAAGTTGCTGTTTCATTGTTGATTTTACTTTTTACCAAACACTCTCTTTACCTAAGTTTTCACCTATTTAAAAGCAGTGCGGTAGTAGCAACCTCCATTTTCTGTAGTGTCTGACCTGGACTGCAGATTTGTTGGAACTGGGCTTTCCTCAAACTCATCTCAGGTCCAGGTACATTGAGATGAGCTAAAGGGAGTCCACTTATGGTTGGATTACTGCTTGAGGAAGGATCAGAGGAGGGGGGGGGGGGTGGACACAACATTTTGATTGGGGAGACAAAAAATGTTGTGGATAAGTTTGATCTCAATCCAAGCTGCATTACTTTTCCTTTTTTGGGAGTCCCAATTGAGACAAATATTGTCCCTTGTCTCATGCATAGGTCAAAAGGCCAGTGATGAGTTTAAGTTATTAACACTTGTGGGAGAAGAAAACAGAACAAAACAAATCATGTTCAAGGAGTTAAATGAAAGACAGGTGATCAATATGGAGAACATTAGAAGAGCTGAATTCTTAAAGCTTGACTGGGGTATTGTCAAACAAGGGGACAATATAATTTACAACACTATTACTGAAAGTACATTTTGCAAATATATTTTAAATCAGACTGAATCCAATGGAGACATGAATCACAATTGCATTTACATTGTAACAACAAATTTGGTGTATTATCAAGTCTCAGTTGTTAAATTGATCACTACACACAAGAACAATAGGGTCAAAGACTGCAACAATAAGAGAGGATCCCTAACTACTGACAATGGATGCCAAAGGAATGACATGGATCTACTGGACTTAGCTACATACAGCACTTCATAATAGAAACATTTAATGCAAAAAGATGTGTGGTTGTCATAATATTTTTTTATTGAAAGCTTTCACTTTGCTCTCTCCTTCGTTACTTCAGATGAAAGGGAAGAAGGCATCTATGTAAGGACTTCTAGTAGTGGGCCAAGAAAGAATGCTTGTTTGTTCTGCGACAAGCTACATACAAAAATAAGTCTCCACCTTCTAAGGAGCCATGCGGATGAGATAGATGTCGCTAGAATTCTGTCTCAGAAAAAGAAGTCAAAACAAAGAATAGAAGACATGGAGCTGATCCTGAACAAGGGGAATTTCTCCCACAACAGATTTGTGTTGAACAGGAAGAAGGGAGAACTCATCCCGGTACGACGACCGAAAGTAGAAACATCCCACAGAATGTACTCTCCATGCCCAACATGTTTGGGTTACTATATGACCGAGGATTTGAGACGGCATGCAGCCTATTTTTGTGTCGGGTCAAACCAAGAGGCTGCACAAATTAGAAGTAGTGATGTCCGCATACAGGCGGACATCTTAAATAAGACCACTGCTTCCTCATTTACAGAAGTGAACAAAATTATAGCTAAAATGTACCAAGATGAAGTGACAATGCTCATAAAGCACGATATTCTGCTCCTGCAGCTAGGAGACAATATGGCAAGACGGTGCTCTGGCATGGACAGCCAAAAGCGGAGACACTATGTGTCACAAAAGTTGAGGGAGGTGGCACGGCTAATTATCAACTTTAGACTTATCACTGAGACAGATGCGGATATGTCGGACTTGTTGAAACCCACCAGCTACGAATATGTCGTAGCTGCAGTCTTTCAGTGTGCTGGCAAAGTATCAACTGTTGACAGTGATGGAGTGAGACATCCATCAACTGCCTTGAAATTAGGGCATGACCTTCAAAAATTAGCAAAAGTGAAGGAGGCATTTGCAATCAAAGAAGCCAAACAAAAGAAAGAGAAGGAGGCTAATGACTTTGTGAAACTCATGGCAGCTGACTGGTCGGACAGGGTGTCCTCACCAGCACTTAACACCCTCGCCAAACGAAGGTATAGTAAAGTAGAAGAATTGCCAAAATCGGCAGATGTCGCAAAATTTTCTTCATTTTTGGACGAAGAAATTGGAAAGTCTATAACTCTCCTTAAAGATCTTGTTACTGTGGAGGAGAGGAGCACCATCTACAGGAGAGGGCAAAACTTAGCTCTAACCAAGTTGACTTTCTTCAATAAACGACGGCCTGGGGAGACCGAGCAACTTCAGTAAGTACAATTGAATTGATTATTATAGCGAAAGTTGAAATAAGCTCAAAATTCTTCTTTTCTATTCCTCCTTCAAAATGTTTTGCTAATGACAATGACGTAGGTGAGCTGAATTTTTAATTGATAAGGAACTTGTCGTTCTGCTACAAAACATTCCTACATACATTACATATATTAAAGATAATTGTGTGTATGCACTTTCCAGTGATCACTTGCAATTAGCAGTTAACCAAGAAAATTGTTTCTGTGACAATTGCATTTATTATTCATATATCATGGTCATTAAATTCTTTTGTTTCATGTGTCAACTGAGGTAGCAGATTACTCATGCATTAGAATCAATGTTTCTATATGGTATCAAAAAGTGGCATTTCAATTTTTATCTTTGAAAACTTGTACAGGTACCTTGTGTAAGAATGCCTAGAAGCAAAATTATGATATTATTGCTTCAGCCTTGATACATTCACTTCTACACATTTTTATAGCACCAAATGTATAAATACTGAAAAATTGACCAATAAATATGTTTAGTATGTTCATCTCATTAGTTTCACCCAACTACTGTTATCAACTAATGATTCAACGTGTATTTTTATAGATTAAGCTTAATGAGGGGAGTGGTGTATGCCTGTTGCACCCCCCCCCCCAACACACTCCTTGTACCTGCCACTGTCATAGATAACCTCTAACATCAAATCACAGCAACAGAAGCTTTTTTCAGTACACTTGAAAAGGGGTACAAACTACATGACCTGCAGAGGGCATAAAACAACATAGTTAAAATTTACAGTTTTACAACAGGATCCCCTGTTTTCTTTTCTACCACTTGTCCCAGAAAGGCAGCACTAATAGATAGGTCTCTAGATTTTAACTTTACAACATTTGTGGCAGTTTGGAGTTGAACTTTCTTTTGCTGATGTCTACTATACCAATATGTATCCTTTGTTATTGTATTTTCAGAGTTGAAGCTTATAACCAAATTGGAGAATTTTCGGATGTTGAGGAAATCAGAGATTCTCTGACATCTTTAGAGAAGAAATTATGCGCAGACTTGGCAGTTATTTTTGTCAGAGGAAAGAGGGGTAGGAAGGTACCTCTGATCCTACCCCAGAACTGCCAAGCTCTGATGGGGTACCTTCAAACGTTGAGGAAAAGTGCTGGAATTTCCTCAAAGAATCGTTACTTCTTTGCCAGATTTGGGGCCCTTACCCCACTAAGGGCTACTGACACCCTGAGGGATCTGTCACTTGAGGCTAATTTAGACTCCCCTCATCTTATTCGGGCCACCAAACTTAGGAAGTACACTGCAACACTTAGTCAAGTGTTTGCCCTGGGGGAGCACCAAGCTCAATGGCTTGCTGAGCACTTGGGCCATTCTATGGCTGTTCACCATCAACATTATAGGCTTCCAAGCAGCACCCTAGAAAAGGCAAAAGTAGCAAAACTACTCATGGCAGTCGACTCAGGCAAGGCTTCAAATTTTGTTGGGAGGACCTTAGACGAGATCACGTTGGACGAAATAGGTATGTTGACAGAAGTTAAAACTGCAATAAGATGGCTGGGCTGTATAAATAAATCACCGCACGTAGGAGAGCAGAACTACTGCACAACTATCGTATATGTGTAGATTTTGACTCGCAGATGAAACGCACCAAAACAAACAATGAAATAAAAGTGACATCATGCAAAAGTCTGCTGACAATGCTGGGGCATTTTGTACTACAGATCTTTGAAGATGACACCACCTATTTAAGAATGTATTTCTGATACTAGTCTGTACCTTGGGTCATTAGTTTTTAAAGACATATCCTTCATTCTCTAGATTCAAGTCACTAAACTGCAGTATAGATGGTAGCTGCGGGTTGAATTTGTTGTTTGTGTGGAAAGTGTATATTTAAAAAAGAAAAGCATGTTCATAGGTGCATCTTAAGTTTGCCTAACATTTATGTTTGAATCAATTACTGTTGATGTACTACTGGATTCAAAGTTTGCTAATGTGAAAGCTGGGTAAATTTTAAAGAATGAGGGCAGTGAACCAATTAGTCTACTAAGTATGAGATACTTAACAACTCTTATAACATCAGTTAGGGTCTTCCAAATCTTTTATAAAACAATCCTTACATTTATAAGAAATCATGTTACTTTCTGAGTGTTATGTAGGTTGCTGAGCTAATTTCATACAAAAAACTTTTCCCTCTACAGAACTTTCTCAGGTCTTGGAGGAGGAGGAAGGTGAAACAATTGAGCAGAATGAAAAGATGGATAAAATGACTTCAGGTGAGAAATGTTACTTGTTGTGGCTTTGATCTAAAGGCCTACTTCATTGAATGAATCAAAGTTTTGATGTGTATTAGTTTTATGTGTGCTGCTGTTAATGTAATGCATAATTTTATTTCTGTTTTACAGAAATTCCTGAACATTCTGAACAGATGTGTTATAGAGCCGAGGATGCTCAGCCAAGTACCTCAAAAACAGAAAGGAAACCAAAAAACACTTCCGGTAAGAAATGTTAGTTGTGGCTTTGATGTATATTGAGTGATGAAGGCTACTGAGTTGACAGATGGACTGTCTGCATACTTTGTATGTTTATGGATTTCTTTCTCACCTGGTGATGGAGAAAAAATGAGAATAACTAACTAACTTTCCAAATGCTCATCTTGGAAACACAAATTGAGAAGCACTAGCAAAGCCTAGTTTCATAACAAAATACTTTAACTTGAGGCATAAAATTTGCTATGGTTGGTGATAGTCGATTGAAACAAACTTATTTTAAGTACATTTATTTTTCTATATCTGTCCTGCTTTTTGGCATGTCCATCCATTGAAAAGTGGTAAGCTCCTTTGCAGCAAACTTTAAGCAGCTTTTTGCGTTTTGTCGCCGTTTTCCACCCTTGTGACATGTCCATCAAGTTTTTTACATGTATCAATCACAAAAAAGCAAACTAAGATATTCGGCAATTCTTTTTCAAAAAATTTCTTTGAGAAAGACAATGTTGAAAGTTCTAACTTTTTTCCTTTAATTTCACCATTTGAAGTTAGATTTCTTCTTTTGTATGGCGTTATGGCATTGTGAAGTCAATGAGGTTGTGAAAATCATACAAAAGGATGCAGAAAGTTGCGAACTTCTATTACCTAAATATTGATATATTTCTTGTTTTCAAGTATTATATAGATACTGCATACTTACTAAGACATGTCCTTGTTAAGTTTGAATTGTTATCTTGTCCTTTGATAAGAGAATAGTCTATCATATGCGTCCTAGCCACTTCATGTGTTGTTTCTGACAGGAATGTGTCATAAACTATGAATTCCACCTTCTCAAATTGATGAGTATACAGTATGAAAATATTAATATCTCAAAGAGTCAAGGAATTTATTTTGGTATGTTGCATGACTGATAGAAGTTATCCATTTATGTTTTTTGCAATGCCACAAAAATTTTCGACCTTGAGTCACTGTCTAATTTTGAAAATAACAATTATATTGATAAATGAAGTGACTTAGTTTTCCTGTATTTTTGCATTTCTCTCTTTAAAAGGCATTCCAAGAAAGTGGCCAGAAGAAGACAAGGATATTTTAACTAAACACTTCAAGAAATACATCAAGAGAGGGACCCTTCCTGGAAAGGATAAGATTTTAGTATGCATGGAAAATTATCCAGCCAATTTTTCAGGAAGGACCTGGAAAAACATTAAAGATTGCATTAGAAACATTTCGTCATCATTAAAACTGCCAAGCATTTAGACGCCACATTTTTTATTTTTTGGCTTTGTGTAGATGCCAAAGTATAAGTATTTTCCTAGAGTGGCAATGGTTTATTAGAGAATACTGAGTACACTTTTTGAGTACAATGTCTGCTATCTTTCTGCTACATTTTTTTTGTTGAGAAAATAGTCCAGAATTGTGTCTGAGAGTTTGTGGAGGGGGGGGGGGGGCGGGGACATTGGGGACAAGCATTATAGGAGAATATACAGTTATGCATTAAGCATATATACATTCCACCATCTTTGTACAAAATGACAAAGTCCAGAGTAATTTCCTAGAGTGACAATGCCAGCTTCTCTGGCATTATTATAGAATACACAGTAAGGTTTTTTACTGAGTACACTTTCTGTTCCAGTTTTTGCTGCAGAAAAAAAAGTCCAAAGTGTGTCTAATCTGAAGTATGTACCTAGACTGGCTATGCCAGCTTCACTTATAGAAAACACGAGCATTATAGGAGAATATACAGTTTAATGCATTAGGCATATACACATTCCACCATCTTTTTACAAAATGACAAAAGTCCAGCGTATTTTCATAAAGTGGCAATGCCAGCCGCACTGGCATTATTAGAGAATACTGAGTACATAATTCTGAGTACACTTTCTGCTACAATTTTTTCTTCAGAAAAAAAGTCTAGAATTGTGTCTGATAGTTTAATGTGGGGGGGGGGGGCGAGGCACGGGGCATTATAGGAGAATATACAGTTATGCATGAAGCATATACACATTCCACCATCTTTGTACAAAATATCCAGAGTCCAGAGTATTTTCCTAGAGCGGCAATGCCAGCTTCACTGGCGTTATTAGAGAATAGACAGTTAGGTATTCACTGAGTACACTTTCTGCTGCATTTATATAGAACAACACACAGTTGTGCATTTGGTTTTGAAACAACTTTGTTTGTCATGGCTGCACTGCAATGATATCGAATGGGGTGCCTTTGCCTACCTCAGTATTTGAGACAGTGGTCAGATGCTGGGGTATACACTGTGGTCCGTCTGACGGGGACATTAAATGGCGGTCCCGGTAGCAGGAATGGGAGCAAAATCACACACCTGCCTCGTTATCCTTTGAACACTTATCGTAAAGAGAAGGCTTGAAATAAGCCGGTGTTCATCCACGATCTAACACGTATATATGGCCTCAAATAAGCTAATGTCAGGCTTCTTCATCTTTGGGTCTCTAAACTAAACTATTTAACATAAACATAAGCATATACACTTTCCATTATTTTTGTACTCATGACAAAGTCTAAAGTATTTTCCTGGAGTGGCAATGCCAGCTGCATTGGCATTATTGGAGAATATAATTTTTTTCAGAAAAAAAGTCCAAAAGTGTATCTGATTGTGTGTGGGTGGGGGCACGAGGATTATAGGAGAATAAACAGTTATGCATTGAGCATATTCCACCATCTTTGTACAAAATGACAAAGTCCAGAGTATTTTCCTAGAGTGGCAATACCAGCTGCACTGGCATTAATGGAGAATATAATTTTAATTCAGAAAAAAAGTCCAAAAGTGTATCTAATTGTGCGTAGGTGGGGGCACGAGCATTATAGGAGAATATACAGTAATGCATTAAGCATATACGCATTCCATCATCATTGTGCATTGGCATTATTGGAGATTATAAATTTTTTTTCTTCAGAAATAAAGTCCAAAAGTGTATCTGATTGTGTGTGGGTGGGGGCACGAGCATTATAGGAGAATAAACAGTTATGCATTAAGCATATTCCACCATATTTGTACAAAATGACAGAGTATAGAGTATTTTCCTAGAGTGGCAATGCCAGCTGCACTGGCATTATTGGAGAATATAATTTTTTGTTTTCAGAATAAAAGTCAAAAAGTGTATCTAATTGTGCGTAGGTGGGGGCACGAGCATTATAGGAGAATATACAGTTATGCATGAAGCATATACACATTCCACCATCTTTGTACAAATCATAAAGTCCAGAGTATTTTCCTAGAGTAACAATGCCAGCTTCACTTGCATTATGCGAGAATAGACAGTTAGGTATTCACTGAGTACACTTTCTGCTACCATTTTTTTTTTCCAGAAAAGATCAAAATCATGTCTGATACTGGGTGATGTGGTAGGGGAGGGGGGTGGGGGACACGAGCATTATAGAAAATACACAGTTCTGTATTGAACATAAGCATATATGCTTTCCATTATTTTTGTACTAAATAACAAAGTCCAGAGTATTTTCCTAGATTGGCAATGCCAGCTTCACCTATAGAAAACACAGGTTTTGCTGTATTTTGCTTCATTTTCACCTGTAACACAAAGAGTACAATGTTTTTCACATTTGTTATTATGGTTATTATTAGTTATCACTTGTTTTTATTTGCTATTATCAGTTATTATGGTTTTCATTGAACATAATTGAATATATAATTGAAATATATTTAACATGTGTGCAAAGTAGTTACCACTTCTTTAATGCTTTGTTGTCATCTTTCTATCTCTCAAATGTGTTGAGCTGCTAAGCTATTAATGCTAATTCAAGCTTCACTTTGCAACACTGTGTTTGCAACACTGTAAAAGTGTTTAATGTAACAAAGTTAACTGTTATTATTTCTATGGGGTTTTCTGAGTCTAAAACAATTTTGCAGCCGCTCCATTTCTGAACCTTTTATTCTGAAACTTAGTATGTATTTATGATGAAGCAAAAAGAAGTTACTATTTGGAGTGATAAATCTGTTCTTTTCTATGACTTTTCCACGGTTTTAGGGATCAAATGGCCCAAATCGGGCTCAAACACAGTCTTCATGAACAATATGTGTAACTTCATTTCTATGGTTACTCAAACACATGTTTACCTGCTCGACTTCAATTGCCCAATCAGATCACACGAACAACTGAAACAAATGTCTACAGGAAATCTGTACACATGGATTATCTGTGAATTCCTCAAATTGCTTTCTGGGATAGCTGACGCATTTGTATCATATGCAACCGGTGTCAAAGCTCAACCTCGTAATATTTGAACCAAGTTAGTGTACAAAATGTTAAAACGAAGTGGACTGACAGTATAAATTGAAAAATTTCATCATATGGGCTATTTTTTAAAAGTGTGCTTATATTTTTGCCCCTAACCCCTAAATAATTCATCAGGGCAATGCAGTGTTTGCAATTCCCACATCTGGCTGTGCAATCCCACAAAGAACATTTGTCTGCTGAGGAAATGCCCAAACTCTTTTCTTGCATATATGCAATTATTTAATGAGCAAAATTTTGAAAATTGATCAGTCACACAGAAATACGTCCTAGAAGAAAAGAAGCTTGTTTACATATCTTCTAGTATGGTTAGAAAATTAGACCTCGTTTCTTTAAAATTGGCAACACAATACTTAAGTTCAAGACATAATTAGGTGTAATAACTTTCCCATTCTGAAATACTGTCCAAAATAGTAATCGAGAAACATTTGCAGGAATTTAATGTCTCATAAATGATAACAAGACTGAAGTGAACAAAGCTTTTCAAGAAGACAATTTCATTTACAGCACAACATGAGACTGATGATAAACAACGTTCAGTGATTTTGTATTAAAGAATATTGAGAATCTGCAGCAATTGCTACTATGTTTCCATAAATTGTTTAACAGTCCCATTCAGAGTTTGCCAAATTTAAACTTTGACCATCCCAGTTTATTGCACTGAAATGTCAGTGAAAATAACACATTTCTGTGCATTTTTCATATCAATAGTCATTAGTTTTATTGAGTTATCTGTCGTTAAAAATGCTGAACTGAATAAATGCTGCCATAATTTTTAAGGAGGGTGTAGATTCTACAAACTTCAATCAATATATGCAAGTCCCGCCAAACAGATCACCCGCCAATCAAATCTCTCTGTTTTGTTTATGACCGTTATAAACCTAGGCCTTTACTATCACTTTCATGTTTAAGCTGTTCCTTCTCTTGAAAGGTATCTTTCTATCGGTTTTACCGATGTAACTTGCAAATTGTGTAATTTGCTTCCATTGCAATGAATACACAGGTGATTTCAGACGTTTCCTCCGTGGAATTTTAAATAGTGTACGATACGAATGGGACTGCATTGAAGACTATTTTGTTTACATTTGTGTAATGAACCTTACTAAAATAGGCAGTCGCAGTGATATTAGGGTAAATCGATACCGCCATAAGGGCAACAGAAATATTTCTTTCGATTGTGACAGCTTTTCTCCATAAACCCACCTGGTCAGAGTGAATTTAGGTTAACAAACATTGAATCTACTTCGGAAGTTTGTTTTCAGAAATTCATAAGCAAACTGTGAATTGGACTTTAATTTGATATTACCAATTGTAAGCCTGAATTGAAATACGATAGACATGCAGATAGATAATACTGTTCAGTAAAATTAATTCCCAGAGAAAAGTTGTTTGACACAAGCAGGGAGCTGCTAGTAGCAGCTCCCTGACACAAGTACTGTCCACTGCCACACAGTAATACCTAATAAAGTAAAACATGATACCCTCCCAACCAGGGAGCTGCTACTCTAACAGCAGCTCCCTGCTCCCACCCTCACCCTTCTGCCAATCAAGGTAGGCCATGTGTAGTTAATTTGAATCCCCTTGCCTACTGAAATAGAGGACTGAAGTCTTTGTGTTTCAGCTAATAAAAGACCTTGGCAGAAAGCTAATCCACCATGAAAGGGTCAATTACTTCCCCTAAGGCAGCTTTAATTGCTGTGTGTCCTTATGTGAGGACATTGCTACCTTCTATATGTGCAATATCAACAAACTGAGCTAAGCCACAAATTTGATTGTAACTTTGTGACTCTTTCAGCTCAAGCTTTTGAATGCCATAAGTTCCATAGGATCTCTGATTGGTCCTTCCTTGGTAGGCATGTACAGGGCAAACAAATGAGATCAGGGGATTCATGAAATAAGAAGAATGCAGTATCGTTGTGAAGAACTCATCACCCCCAGTACCACTGTGGATACTGCTTGTTTTACATGCAATTTTTAAGCACATTTCTAGTTATTAACTCTCACTATTTATTCCCATAGCTACTTTCAGATGAAATTGTTAATACTGGTGGATCCTGGGGGCCACAAGGAGGCTTAGCATACTAAAAAACTACCAAATTTATAGAAAATTCCCTCCTTAACATGGACAGTTCTTGGACTGAAGATCTTTAAATACAAACTCTCTTAAATGCAGCAACTTTCCAAGGGGGAAGGATTGTCCCCTTCTCTGAGACCCCTCTTCAGGACCACGGGTAGATACCCCCCCCTCCACCCTCCCGAGGGCAATCAAAATAATTTAAAAAGAATTTTGATTTTGGACTTAACATATTACCAGTTTGCATGTAAAAACCCTGAAAATTATTTCTTAAACAGTTCTAGGGGGGGGGTTCCTGCCCCTATGTCCCTCTACCAGTACCCGATCACTATCACTTCATTTTGGTCTTTTCCAAACGTGAATTCTGGAACCACTGATACCAGGAGCCCTATTAGAAGTGGCCCAATAAATGGGGATTGTGATTATAAAGGAGGCAGTGAGGCCTTGGCCCCAACACTGGTCGGTTGAGGGAAATTCACTTTCAACAGTTGGATAAAAAATATTCACCGGTGGGGGAGGGGGGGGGAGCATGGGCTGAGGTAATTATTTTTCTGGATATTCGATTTCATATTCCGCATTACAAACACAACCATTCCCAACGATCTAATTTGCCAAATTTAATGGGTGGAAATTATGCCCCACCAAAATGTCATATTTAAGGCGCATTTTGTGGTCCATAGCATGGAACACTCATGCAGAGACTGTTGCATTATTGTCATTAGTCTCCGGTTGGCTACATGAAGTTTTCCTTGTTCTCTTACCTAGGTAAGATTGTCCTCAATTTCTACCTTTTGGTCAAATTAGGTAATAATAAGCGAACCATAAATGTCTTGAGATCTTAAATGTGCTGGTTTTCTGCTGGTGTATATACTAAATGGTTAGCGAGGCCACAGCTGTGGGGTAATTTTGAGTGATGTCACAATTGATGTCACTTCGGGAATCCCCCAAATTGTGTCGTCCAGCTGCTACAGTTTGGCATACTTTGTATGTATGTCTTGGCCACATTTTACCATTCTTCGTTTCTATGATCCAATACTGAAACAAACTGTCGCATTATTGCCATTAGTCACTGTTATTTGAAGATTTCCTTGTTCTCTCTCCCGTAGTGGCCTGACGTAGGAATATGCATCTGGATGTCTGATGCAGGGTTTGTTGCAATTAATACACAATTCATTCTGTTATGTGTAATTATCACTATCTCGATATTCAACAATTTCAGTTGATACTATGGTCTTGTACATTTATCAGAAGCCTTCCTTTGATTATGGCAGATTTGCTGCGGAAAAGCGAAGAAGCCAATCAGGTTTGTCAAATGGGCTCATTTCCCCCAATATGGTATCCAAGCCCTCCATCCTCCAGTGAACTATCACTTGGTCTTAGATTGTTTTCTACAATGCAAGACGCATGACGTAGTATCATTGCCAAAACCTACATATAACATATTTCAATCAGAGTTGGCCTTGAATTTATTCCTCCACATGTCCTTTTTCCATAACACTCCACAGGATTTCTTGGTTTCTTCAAAGAAGTAGAAGTTTTTTCTTTTCTCTGCGCGACTTACGTGATGCGTACTTGAGCATGCTATCTCATACAGCATGAGAGTAGCTAAACCAATTGTCATGACACAACTGCAGATTGCCAAAGCATAAAGTAAATATTTTTCTGACTTAAGCTACATGTCCGAGTGAGGAGGAGATCGATTTTTTTTGTCAAATTTGGCTCTGACATGGAATGTCCCATAAAGTCATATCCAGTTAATACTTTATTTATCAAAGTAATATTTGCATTGTTTGCAAGGTTGAAGGTTAAGGTCATGAGAGACAAATGGAATCTCACTGTCTGTATCCCACAAGGTAAATGAAGGGTTCTACTTTAGGGTGCTATTAGATACATTAAGGTATATTTATATCACATTATAGTTCTGTACCCCACAAGCCATACACTGGTTCTCAAATAATATTCAGGTCCTATAATTATGCAAATAATAAGTATTTTCCTGTACAGATTACCGCTGTCAATTAGATGAATTCATATCAAGGAATTTCCATTGTTTGCTAGGTCGAAAATTTAAGTTCTTGAGAGACAAATTTAATTTCACTCTCTGTACCCCACAATGTATTCTGCCACTCATACAACATGGCCAGAATACAGCATCAATAGGTGAATTTTCATGATCCAGTATGAAGCACTGTCAAAGTTATTGTTTGGCTTCTAATAGCAATGGAGGCATCTACTTTAGGCTTCCACTTAGATGCATTAAGGTATATTTACATCACATTAAAGTTCTGTACCCCACAAGCTACACTGGTACTCATATAATCTCAAGTCCTACAATGCGTATAATCATTTTACTGTACAGATTACCACAGTCAATCGATGAATTCATATTAAGGAATATCCATTGTTTGCTAGGTAGAAGGATTTAGTTCTTGTTAAGTTCTTGCGAGACAAATTTTAATTTAATTTCACTGTCTGTACCCCACAAGGTATCCTGGCACTCATAC
>JAAAKB020005727.1:0-15290 GCA_010014835.2 Apostichopus leukothele
ACCACCTGAGAGCAGGTGAGGGGGGGGGGGGGTTGGTAGGGCATTGCTTACGTCATTGACGGCAAGTGTCTCATGATCACATCCAGGGCTTGAATAGCGTCAAATGGCATGATGGGAAGCCGTCCCTCCAGAGCTTGCTCCAGGAGGGCCAGACTGACGAAACCAGCAAATTTCAAGATTACAGAGAACGTGCGATCTCTACCATCGCCCGGCAATGTAACCTCTAGTTCAACCTGCCAAGGAAGAAATAGAAAAGAAAAGAAAAATTGGAAAAAAAGAAAAATTGGAAAAAAAAAAATCTGACAAGAGCCAAGAATATTTGAGCTAGAACAGGAAGTGAACCAGTGACGTTGGGATAACAAACGTTCATTTAACATTTAAAAAAAAAAAAATTAATGCAAAGCATAATTAAGACACAAGTGATGTTTGTTGTCTTTGGCATAGATCTTAGCAGATCTATATTTGTTCATTGACAATTGAGTGAGTTCAACAAACCTATCTTGCTCAAAAAGGTATGATAAGAAAGTACAGGAGTATGTAAAAGGGCAGTTCCCCAAAATGAAGGAGGGGGGCTCTCTGGGAGGGGGGGGTTGTAGTAGTACAGACGGTATTATTCTCACTATATCCACATAATAAAACAATGGAAGGAGCACGAGCAAACCATCAATTTATAATGCATTCTCAGGAAATGTCTGTGAAAACTGTCGGACAACTTGGTGAGGAGTCCCAGGATTAAAAAAATATTCTGCAGCACAGAGATTTGAGATTATGACATTCAGGACGGACAGTATCAGGTATAGGTGTTAAGAATGGTAGAATCGTAACCAAGAGGTAGTGGGGGGTGGGTTGACACTGAAGTGGATAGTAGGGGTATATTGTAGAGGATCTAGGTTGATGGTAGACAGGTACAAGATGAGTGAAGTAAATATATATGTACACCACCATGGTCAATATAGTCTTACCCACCCACCACACAGCTGGCAGCCAAAAAATACAGCACACTGCGGACAATTTGCAACATAAAGGCTGCTATGCTACTAGGCTACAAAAATTATGGCCATTATTATGTTAGACTGACAGCGTCAATAGCATGAAAGATATGGTATATGAAGGAGGGTAAATGAGTACCGCCCTCTATTTATCTCCTACCTTCTCCTGTCCAATGGGCAGCTGTTTCTTTGTGTACATGTTTTTCCTCCCGTCGAATACCGGCATCTGACCTTCGAATATTTTGGGTGTGCTCCTGGAATATGCACCGACCAGGTAATCTATCACCTCTCTGCAAATTACAAACCAAAGAGTCATTCGGGGAGTGTTGCCATGGAGATATTCACATTATCATAACATTATGGTTGGTAAATTGGAAACAAAGTGTTTTCTGAATATATATATCCTACATGGTCCACAAATGTGGCATGATATAAGTTTTCCTCTTTTTGGGTTCTTCTGTGTGGACGAGATGAATCAAAATCTTAACTAGTTTAGACCCGAGCAAATGCAGAGACCAATTAGTATTAAGTAAGTACTGAGAAACTATGAATATGCATTATAAAGCAACATTGACAAACAACTGTACCACCTCAAAATTCCAGCTCTGGGAAATAAAACATAAAACATAAAACAGTACTACATCAGGGAATAAGTTAGGGACATCAAAAGAAAGATCCTATATTTCTGATTTCTTGTTACTGACCTTCGACCTAAGATATCAGTTAAAATAGATGGTAAAGGCATCCATTGAGTGGTGGAGATAGAGACAAGACAAGCACAGTGAAAAACAGAGACATCTCTTACCTATTGACTCTCCTGGGACATTTCTCAGGCGATATTGTGACATCATAATGGTAAATATCCCCATGGGGAATCTTCATTTGAAAGTGATTGGCACGCAAAAGAATCTTCCGGCCTTCCAGTCCTATACCAGGCCTTCGAGGCAGTAGGACCTGATCCATTAGGGGAGGTGAGGGTGACTGGACGGGAGGCTGCCCAATCTGTCCACCTGGCGCAGGAGGTGGTGCAGCTGGTCCACCTTGTCCTGGAACACCCGTCCCACTGGCTGGGGCGCCTCTGGCTGGTCCACCGGGTCCTCCTGCAACAGCAGCTTTGGGCACTGGTGGTGGAGCAGGTGGGAGGGCAGCAGGTGTGTGTGATGGAGGCCCGATAGGGGGCGGCACACCGGACGGTGGCCTTTGAATCGGTGGTTGCGTCCCAGCTCCATAGAGACTCATGCCTGAATATGGAAAGGAAACGGGGGGTAAAACAGGTACAAAATCAAATTGTTCCCAAATGGAAACTCTTTGTTCTCGGTTGTAAAACAATGCTTCTTCCCTCCCGACAGGATTCACAATAACAATAGTTGATTACCGTTGCTTACAGTTAAAGAATCATATGTGACGATACTGTATACTGTATGTACATGATTCCTCGCTACACAGAGATCATACAAACATGTTTGCTCAAGGATTAATGTTCAACTAACAGTACTTGAGGTGCTAGAGTCCACAGTAACTTCTGAGGGAAGCCAGCCAAAGAGCATGAATGTCATATCCAAATCGATTATATTGTTTGTATTGGAATGCCACGGTAATACTCACAAAGTTACTGTTCAAAGTCAGCATTTACTGTTTAAAAACTGACAATATAATTAATCAAAAATTATTGTTGACTCTGCTTGAGAGATCCCATGTAGCATCTCAGCCAAATCTTATAACTCAAAGTGACCCACCTTAGGAATGGAAAGTGAATAATTTATACAAAACAAACATCCCAAAAATTATGAAAATTTTAGCACTGGTTGGGATAAATTCAAGAGATATTCAAAACATCAGAGCTGTTTTTATTATTTTTTTGGCCATGAAGGCCTGAATGAATGCAACCAGAACTTCTTCTGTTGGAAATTGGGAAGTTCAGACACGTATTTTCTGCATTCAGAACAGCGGTGGGCAAACTTTTAAGACCCGCTAGCCAGAAACTATCGTGAGGACTTAGCTACAACCCACTTGATTCCCACCCAGGCTTCAAAATTGATCCTTAGAATGCACGAAAGCTAGCTTCGAGCGGTGGGCAAACTTTTAGGCCCCGCTAGCCAGAAACTTTCGTGAGGACTTAGCCACGACCCACTAGATTCCCACCCACGCTTCAAAATCAATCCTTAGAATGCATGTAAGGTAGCTTCGACTAAAGATGCCTGTGAAAACTTGTGATTCAGGGATAATTTTTCACCATGCACTTTTGGGTCGCGCACTGTGGTTTGGGACCGTCCATCAAAACACCATATGGTACTGTGTACAAAGTAGTTAAAACCATACAGTACTGTGTACAAAATAATATACAGTATATACTGTGTACAAAATACCATTCGGTACTGTGTACAAAATACCATACTGTACAGTCCTGTACACAAAATAGTTAATACCATACAGTACTGTGTACAAAATATTTAAGTATTGTGTACAAAATAATATACAGTACTGTGTACAAAATACGATATGGTACTGTGTACAAAATACCATATACTGTACAGTCCATATACAAAATAATTAATACCATACAGTACTGTGTACAAAATATTATATAGTACTGTTTACAAAATACCATACAGTACGGTATACAAAATATTATATAGTAGTGCACAAAATACCATACGGTACTGTGTACAAAAAAAATACCATACAGTACAGTACAGTAACTGTGTACAAAATAGTTATTACCATACAGTACAGTACTGTGTACAAAATATTATGGAGCAATGTGTACAAAATACCATGTGTACAAAATACCATGTGTGTTCAAACTACCATACAGTAGGTCTACATGTACATCAAAAACAACTTGACAAATTAATTATAAATCTCAATATGATTGTATTCAGTCCCAGGACACCCCTCCCAATTGCTTTTAATTATGAAATCTAATCCTTTTCCTTCATTTACAAACAAATGACAACCATTCTTATTCTGTTATAGAATTGACTCCTTAGATGGAAGAAACTTGAGTGGTGGTTGGTTACCCATGGTAACGGTTTAGTGCCTTCATATTCATAATTCAGATACTCCAGCCTTAATGATTCATGTGTTGTGTATACTTTATATACAGTTCACACTATGTAATATCTGTACGGTATGTTTTCAATAGTACTTGAAAGTACTTCGCACTACTGTTAATTAAACTTGTGTGCAAACACATTGGAAGTAGGGTGGCCACTGACATCACAACAAAATGGAGGTCACATTCACGACTCCAGGAGACATCCTTCACTGTACATAAGAAGACATGGATCATGCTACAGTAGTTATGAATAATGTTTGAATGCTTGTGGGACACCTTGCAGCTTACATACATGTATTATTTTCACCATGTTTAAGAACAGTCTACAGTACTTACTTATAAAGTGTATAGCTTATGTACTGTATTAGTTTATATTTATACAACAATCTTTCAAATAAGTAAAAAAAAAATGATAATAATTTAATAATTTAAATGAATTATTTACTGTACTGTACATCTGAGCAGAAGTGTATTGTGCATTGTAGCACAATACCAATGGACATTTCTACAGTCAATATGAAGCTTGAGAGAAGTGAAGAAGATCCTTTCTACTGTAATGACATTTTACTACAGACTTCTTGTTTGCACACAGTGCTAAATGGACATTACAAAGACCCAGTGTAGACACCGACAAGTATACTGCATAATTTGTAAAATATATCTATTCTCTAGTTATAAATTATATTAAGAGCAGACAATTGCTTTGTCTAACAGTACTTCATTCTACATTTCTTCTGTTGGGCCCAATTGCTGGGAAGTCTAGCCACCCACCAAAACTGGATGGCTGTTGGGCCCAATTGCTGGGAAGTCTAGCCACCCACCCAAGCTGGATGGATGGCCAATGTCCTGACTTTACAGAACTACTGTATGGGAGGGAGGATATGTATACAGTAGAGCTACTGTAGGCAGAAACATTATAATAGTCTAGAAACAATTAGTGTTTCTTATGTGTAGTAATGAAGCAGTAGCAATACTAGCATTACAAGTGCTGTCATTGGCTAGGCTGAAACAGTACTGTAGGCTTACTGTACTAACCTAACAAGTGTTTTCTGAGCATGTATTTAGCAATTAAGATACATGAGCAACTATTGTGCGTATTACTACTGCATTAACTATGTACAGCACAGTACAGTAGATCATCATACATAAACTACAAACTACTGTACTACAGACTGCAGTAATCTTAGAAAGTTTTCTGGTACAACATAAACTACTGTATGAGGGGAGAGCTACAGTAGGTGTTTCAGGTTGGAACCTACAGTTGCACAAGTCTCCATCTGTCTAAAATCAAATCAAGCTACAGTACCATTTTATAGAACATGTTTGGAGACTGGGGACTCTACTTAAATAAAACATTTTTTATCCCTTTCTAAAAACTGCAACTGTAACCTGCACTGCCAGCCTACTTGAAACCCATAACACATGGGATAGACAAAGGGGATGGGCAGGGATACAATCCCTCCACCCATTACCCCACCCCCAACATCACCAGCCACCTCCTTCGCTCCACCATCTGTTTATTGGCCTGTTTGGTCCTTTCTTATCAACCTACAACCATTTTGCATTTTGAAGACTGCTTCCTCCCTACACACTGTGCTCTAAAGACCTGTTCTTGTTTTCTACACCGAACCATCCCGTCTCTGTGAAACTCTCTTACCTGGAGAATCATCTCGCTGAAGGAACGGACCTACGAAATCACTCAACTCTTGACCAGACACGTCGCCCCTGCCGGAGGCTAGTCTCCGTATCCAATTGTCCATTTATGATTAGTTACCGCGAACCTGACTGAGAGGTCCACTACAAATGAAAATACACCCCTGTGATCCTCCCAACCGATAATATTTCCAAAGGAAAATTGCACGAAAAAAGTAACTCGTACCGTATGTAATCCAGGGATAGAAAGCTTGAACGATTAGGTCTTTCAGTATAAAAGTCAAAAGAAATTTCTCTCAAAATATCCAAAAATGATTCCAATTTCCAAATTCCATTATACAAAAAAAAAAAAAAAAAGTTTCACAGCTGAAGATAAAACAATCCAAGATATTTCTATTCGTTCGGTACGGCAAACCTATTTTTCCCAAAAATTGACAAGAAAACAGATTTTCACTTCTAGTTACACTGTTCAGGAGGATATCTTCAATTTTGATCATTTAGTTTTCTTTGTTCTTAATTTCTTCTTCTATTAATTAATGGAGATCGATTGATGACAATCTCATTGTTTTCCTTTCAGATCCACTAAACCAAAGACCATTCTGTATTTAATCACTGTCAGTCGTTGTGTAATAAACTTCATACGTACTGAATCTTTGGTTAAATTTTGTCCGACTTGTGCAACCAATGAACAGTTTCTATTTCCACAAGGTGAAAACAATGCAGTTCAAACAGTTACAACACTTGCAATGAAGAAATACATTGCCAGTCACTTGGCTTTAACACTCAGCATGTAACTTCCTTGGAAAACATAGCTAGTCACTTTACTGTTTATACAATAACTAATACCCACCAATTTATTTAATATTAATATGATGAACTTTCAAAGAAATACACCCACCGACCGCCCGTAACCCACACATATCTACCTGTCACAGTACGCACAGAGTAAACGGAACCAATAAAAAAAAAACATTGCAGTGTTGTGCACCAGTGCTATTAATAAACTGTTCTTTGTAACACTTTCACATTGTTTACATCGTAGAGTTACATCTCAAATCGACTTGGGCATGCAATCAAAAGGATACAGGATATACCTCGTCATCATCCTGTTTATAAGGGGAGGACTTTCCATTCCTTGGAAAACCCTCAACTATAGTACTGAATCTTGCTGAAATTGACAAAACACAAGGAGGAACCTTTTTTTTTTTAACAACATCTACATTAATACTACGTGTAGTTTAATGTTAAAAGGCTCTTTAAATAATATGAAACAGATCTCTATTAGTGATCAGAAACTTGCTTACAGATGCAGTATTGATAGACTGACTCGTCTGGATATACAGGCCTATATTTGATCATGAGGTTAAATATGTCATCATGCTATGCAATTTCATCATTATGCTGATGACAATTGATTATATATCCATCGTTTGACAGAGAAAAATATTTATATCATCAGCTCTGCATTGCATACCATGGAAGCTTGTATATTATGTATAAGTCATGTCATACAAAATGGCTCCCCTTACATCCGCTGAAGCGGAATTGCGATAAGACGGAGTGTGTGGTCGTCTTTCGTTGAAGAGTTTCTGTGATGAACCCTAGTATTCCTCCTCTTGCTGTCGGTGATGACCCTAATTTTTTTTTTATCAAATAATGTCAGATATTTAGGTGCAGATTTTGACCAAAATCTGACAATGGAGAAACATGCCGAGTATCTTTGTCTTTCCGCCAAATGGCGGCGACTGACCAACATCGGCCGATTACGGAAACATCTCGATGATGAAAACCTGCGAAATACTGCTTCATGCTTTTGACACCTCCAGACTTGATTTCCTCACTTCTTCACCTTTTGGCCTGTCGGATTCATCTTCAGAACTTCCGAAATTGGGGAGATGAGATATTGTACTCCAACCCACATCAGAAACGTGAGGAGGTAAGTGTGTGAGTAATGTATGTGTGAGTGTGAGTGAGCAAACAAGTGTGTGGAAACTTCTCCTAGACCATAAGTCAGATCAAGTTCAAACTTTGTGGGTAGGTGACCATGTAAACTTGAGTCCTGTGTGATTGGGTTCATCATAGGACAAGGGTCAAATACCCAAAAAACTGTTTAGGCCATTTCCTGCTTGTCAGTATGTTGGTAAAAGTCATTAAACCACAAGATATGTAGAGAATAATTGGACAAATTGGGTCAATGTGGTGGGTCAAAGGTAAAATTGGCCCTAAATTGTGCAACAAAAGTGGGTCATGAACACCTCCTATTCAAACTTAGTGGGTAGGTGCCTGATCATGTAAACTTGTGCCTGCGTGATAGGTCTAAGGTCAGAGGTCAATAAATATAAAACTTGGTTTTTAGCCATTTTCTGCTTGTCAATGTGTAGGAAAATAGTACTTATGTGATTGTTAAGGATCAAGATCAAAAGTCAAATTGGCCTAATTTGGGCGGAAAAAAATGTGTCGCGAACACCTCCTAATCGGTAAGTCCGTTCAAGTTCAAACGAACTGTGTGAACAAATGGCATACTTTTTAGAAAAGTCAATATACCGAGAGAAAAGTCATGATGGAAGGAAGTGAGATCAGCAAGTCCATGGTTTGCCCTCTTGTTATTATTATTTCTTTTTGATGGAAAATTCTTCTTGATTTAAACTAGATATATAATTTGCATTTTCTAGGTAAGAGAAATTTTTGCATGATTGAGTTGCTGTTGTATTGATATTGAAAGATTGAATAATTTCTAATTATTCTTTATACTGTACCATGGTAGTCTTGGAATGACAGCCACTCTGAATTTAACATAGTTACTAGCAATGTGGGATATCTACAGTAACTTCAAGTTACCTTTCAACTAAACTTAACTTGACTAGTTCTATATGACGATAGAAATTTGATGAGAAAGTGATCCACGATACTGTGCACCTCCCGTGCTACTGTACAAACAATACCTTACCAAATGCAGAATTCGTGTGAAGAAAACGGCAGTAAAAGCGAAGACGAAAACAGAGTTAAAAAACAAGCGTCTCACTTCAGAACGGTAAATTCGGAAGGAAGAGATAGTCACTATCTGATAGTGTATGGTGACCCCTAGCGTGGTCACCGAGGGCGCTGTGCAAAAATTATACCAGTGGCGTTTTGGTAGATTAGGAAAGTTTGTTAGTGTAGCAGGAGACAGGTAAGAGAGTAGTCAAGTAAATAATACCTCACCAAATGTTTACTTCAAAAATTAATGGTTTGGAAATATTACAAATCACGACACTTGCCCCGGAGGGTATAATTTAGCGTTCACAATTTTCTGTAGCATTTTGGAAGACTCTGAATTTGTTTTTCTCTCATTGAATACTGTAGTTACTTCCTTTGTAGAAAACTGCTATACAACTGTACACTTGTATAGCAAGTTGACCATTTGTATAGTTCCATTTTGCGGTGCGATATCGGATAAATATACCCGTTGACTGACACTGTGCAGTACTACAGTAGCTGTCTCCAATATATCCATTCCGGTATGAGAGGGATTGGCAAAACACAGAAATTTGGACTGTTCTTACAATATACTGTACATATTAAAATCAAAACAGGGTTGAAAAACGTGCATTTTCCCTTCAGCATAAAAGAAATAGTAGAAAATTATCTTACATTACACACATGTACATTCTACAGTTTTGGTCAAAATTTGGCAGCTTTTGTATGGCATGGATTTACTGTTTGTTATACAGTATCAGTATCAGTACAGTATTGTGCATTAAAGTTCCATTTAAATTTTTGCAGTAACAGGTACAGTGTAGTATTGTATGCACACATAGATAACTCAGAATTCAGATAAGATAGGAATGGAATAAATGCAGGTTATACAAACTTCTTGACTGAATTATCCAAAACATTCCAATACATGAATTGCTCCTCCGTTTCTTCCTTCCCTCCCTCCCTTCCCCTCCACTCTACACATCCTCCCCCCCCCCCACCCCCAACACCCCATTTCCACTCCCTCCACTACTGCCACAGCTCAAATTGACTGCAATCACACATTGACAACGCAACTCATGTACAAAAACCAACGTTTCCCCGAAATCTATAATCCAAAGAAAAACTGAGACATTTAAATAAAGAAATATATATGCAGAATTGTCCTGCCCTCATAATTGACTTAATACTCCACCCTCCTTAAGAAGAGAGGATGACACAATACTCAACTCCACCAGTAAAACACCTACAGTACAACAAATTTGGTAAAATCTATTTCCACAGTCATAAATACAGTAATTACACACGTAGTGAATTTTAATAATGTATTACCAGCAATTGCAGCAGAAACCAGCATAAATAACCATCTTTTTTCTTAATCATGGTTTGAACTGTAAGATACCCTGCAAATGTAGTTCAATCAATTGTTATTATATATATCATTATTTCCTGATAGCATCACACTTACAGTACAGTATATATCTTGATGAGGTCATTGTCAGGAGAGGAAATCCCACCTGCATAGGCAGTATATCATTTCCCTTTCTTACGTACTTGGGGAATTTCCAACACTTGCTATAGAAAAGATTTCATAATAAAGACGGGAATGCCCGGAAGTAAAGAACTTGTAGGATTCGATCCAAACAAGTCAAAGTTTGGAGTTTCAAGTTCAAACAACATAATACACCCATACATACATGTATGTAACACACATGCATACATAATGTATACATGCATGCATGCATACATACATGTATACGTACATACATAAGTACATGCATACATGTATACATACATACATACATACGTACATGTATACATACATACATACATATTTACGTACATGCATGTATACATACATAATGTACACATCTATGTATACATACAAGCATACATACTGTACACACACACATACGGTATGCATGTATCACAGATGTGCACTCTCCAATGTGCATACTGTAATGTACTGTGACTAATGATCCTTAAATAACTGTGTGGGCTTTGGATATTTAGCATTACTGGTGATTACATACTGTATATCATACACAATAACTTAGCACATGTAGCAAGTAAAGGGGTTTGTGAATTTTGGTTAAATATTTAGACAATGTACTGATAACTCTACCATTTGGTACAACTGTACCCAATAAGATACGTACAAATAACAAGAACTACAGTGCTATGAAGCAGTTTCGTTGAAATTGATAAAACTTGTGTAGAAGGTTACTTTTGCAGAGCATCTTGTTAAACGTCTGGCCATCACTGCGTGTGTTAACTAACTAGTATAAATGTACTGTCGGCTTGGGGGAGTAACTAAGAAGTCCTCCTACTCTGAGTTGTGACTCATGGATAAGAGTAGAGTGAGGATTCTGAATCCCACTCATATGGTGTCCGGTCCTGATTTTCATGTTCACTGCTAGATAATACAGCAAACGTCTACTGCTATTCCATCTAGTACTTTTTAGATCAAACCGGATCTGTTACGCCTTCAAAGACGTTTGACCCAAGACAATGTTGTAATGGGGCATCTTAGGCTTGGAGAGAGAATCAGAAATTTTGTTGCAAAATATTACAGATGGGAACGGGTACTGGGCAACCCGGGGAGACCGACCGAAAACATTACTACCTGGTCTTAGTCGTAACTACCCGGTTAGGAAATTCATAAAAATCACTGAACTGGTTCTCCGTTTTCAGATACATTTTTAATTGAATTAATGTAAAAATATGTTTAAAAAAAAGTAAAAATACATTCTGTTTGCCAAGGCACTGTAGACCAGTTTTCTGTAAACTTTTTATGCTTACAGCCCATAATTAATACTTAGAAATCAATAACACTAATTTCTATATCATGGGATTGAAATTAAAAATAAAAACTTTGATCTCCTTTGACAAGCTCCAAAAACAATAGTTACAGAATATATCAGACATCTGGACAATCCTGTTACCCAACGCTATACTTTTTATGACCCTGTAATGTCCTACATAACAAACAGTACAATACCTCAGCACTCGATAATCTATGTTGCAATGTACTGTAGGTGTATGCACTTTAGTTGCTTTCATTTCTCTCACATCAAAATGAAAGGAAACTGTGCTACCTACAGTACCATTACAATGAACTTGCAGAACAGGCCAAAGTATTGCACCAATATAGAGTAATACAACACATTCCAACATTGTGCACACATGTATATACTGTACATAGGATAATACACTATTACACATTTTTCATTGTACATATAACTTAGTACATTAGACTGAAGTGCAATTTCCTACAGTATTGCACTGTGTTGCACATTATTACACAGTAGAGTATGGTGTAATACTGCATGATACATTATAACACAGTACAGTATTGTACAATACTATGATACATTATAACACAGTACAGTATAGTGAAATACTATGATACATTATAACACAGTACAGTATAGTGCAATACTGTATGATACATTATAACATAGTACAGTATAGTGAAATACTATGATACATTATAACACAGTACAGTATAGTGAAATACTATGATACATTATAACACAGTACAGTATAGTGAAATACTGCATGATACAGTACATTATAACACAGTACAGTATAGTGAAATACTGTATGATACAGTACATTATAACACAGTACAGTATAGTGCAATACTGTATGATACATTATAACACAGTACAGTATAGTGCAATACTGCATGATACATTATAACACAGACTCAGTACAGTTACAGTATAGTACAATACTATACTGTACATTGTAACATAGTACAGTTTAGTATGGTGCAATACTGTACTGTAAATAACAAAGTACACTAGAGTAAATAGTGCAATACTGTACTGTACATGATAACACAGTGCAGTATAGTGCAATACTGTATTAGACATTAAACACAGTACAGTAGAGAATAGTGCAATACTGTATATACTGTTAGTGTACTATTATAACACAGTACAGTAGAGTATGACCAGTGCAATACTATATACCGTACTGTACATGATAACACAGTACAGTAAAGTATGATGCAATACTATACTGTACATTATAACACATGTATAGTGCAATACTATAATGTACATTATAACACAGTGCAGTATAGCGAAATACTGTATTAGACATTAAACACAGTACAGTAGAGAATAGTGCAATACTGTATATACTGTACTATTATAACACAGTACAGTAGAGTATGACCGGTGCAATACTATATACCGTACTGTACATGATAACACAGTACAGTAAAGTATGATGCAATACTATACTGTACATAACACAGTACAGTAGAGTAAAATGTAAATAGTGCAATACTGTACTGTACATGATTACACAGTACAGTATAGTGCAATACTGTATTAGACATTAAACACAGTACAGTAGAGAAGAGTGCAAAACTGTACTGTACATTTTACAAAACAGTACCTACTGTACAGCAACATTGTTACAAACGCAGGATGCTGCGTCCAGGACGATGTTTTAGCCAGGGACCCAAAATCTTCAAATTGCTTGCATCTGGCAGGATGCAAGCTTGTTTTATTTAAGAAACAAACCCCAAGTACACTTCTTTTTTTTCCTTTTTTTTAAACCACAACTTCTACTGAAATGAACCACAAATTTTTCAAATCCTACGGATGATTGAATTTAGTTGTTGACAAAAGATCATAACAATCAACCGCAAAGAACAGGGTTAATAACATTTCCATTACAGAGATCTCTAATCTTCATGCTAAAAACTACAGTCAATAATGCTTATCCAAATTTTCTATGATTTGATTGGCTAATAGTCCCTTACCCATTGTCAGCAAACAATCTTGTATCTGTAGTGCTCAATGAACACAAAGACTATGCAACTAATTCTAACGTTACTTTCCCCTGTGTAGAGATAGTGAAGTTTGTGCTACAGGCTATCCTATCATACTGTATGTGTGCTCAAATATCAGAACGTTAGGCGTTGTTGTCACATGAGTATTTAATTAATAATAATAATATTATAATATTATTGGGTCAGGTCTTCAGGATTTGCGCATCTGTAGTTGAAACTCTGAATGTCGAATAGGGCCAAGGTACATGCAGTAATGAACGGTGTGTAATTTAGCCAGAGATATGCACACTGTAGGTAAGGGGATTTTTTAACAGAACTGGTTGTTGAAATCGCACTGCAAGGTCAAAGCATGGAGCTGCTACAGAGTTGGCTAACTCGTAGGGAAGTACAAGCATGGTTGAAAGAGGGGCTGGGTGGTGAACATCAGTTGAAAGGGGCAGTGCGGACAAAAAGTGGGGTGGGGCAGGCCGCTCCTGTAAAACAGCGAAGCTACAGCACTGGGCTATCTGCCCTATATGTGTACAGCATACACAATGTATACGCAGTGATAGGATCGCATTTTTACAACGTACACTAGTAAAAGTAGGCCATACAATGAACCCAAATTGGTGTTCGATCAGAACGCAATTTTTTTTACAGGGCGCAAATTTTTTTTGGGGGGGGGGGACTTTTTTTCTCTAGTAACAGTACTCCTGACAGTCTATACACATACTGTACATAGTTAAGGACAACAAAGGACAGTACAGTATGACATACTGTACATAGCTGATGACAGTGTATTGAATATGGCACCTCATGAAAAGCAAACACTTAACTTTTCCCTATTGTGCAATATTACATAGAATACCAAGAAAATAGGCATTTTGTATTTCCAATAATAGTAATACTACCTAGTCTTATATAGTGCAGACTCAGTTGTTCAATGCGCTTCACGGGTGCTGAATGTGCAAAAACTAATAGAGTTGAGAGTAAAGAAAAGTTTTAAGACAGCGCTTGAATTGAATAATAGAATCTAAAGATCTAATTTCAACCGGGAGAGAGTTCCATAAACATGGTGCAGCATTCAGTAAGCTACAGTCACCGAAAGATCTTGTACGTGACATTGGAATCTGAAGTTGAAATTGATTATGCAAACGTATTGGTATACATTTAGCTTGCTGATGTAAGAGAACGTTTTAGGTAGGTTGGGGGTACCAGTTTTAATGGTACGAAAAACTAGAATGAGGATTTTATAGTCAATTCGGAGTCTCATTGGTAACCAGTGTAGTTCTTCCAATATGGAAGTGATGGGGGTAAACCTGTTCGCCCTATCGACGATCCGAGCAGCCGTGTTTTGGGTTCTTTGCAATAAGTATTGTTTACAATCTTGCACAGGTGTGCTAAACCAACCTATTCCATAGAGCTATCATTACACAGGTTAGGTACAGTTAATTGAACTCATGACAGCTAGGTCAACAGTTGATCTAAGCCTTCAACAATACTGTGCATAGACTAGGGTTTGCTTTTCAATCGTTTAAGAATTCCAATAGTGACCAACACAGCAGATACAGGAAAATATGAAGAGTATCTACGTAGTAATAACTTTGTCAAGAGTCTTCTGTATTATACAACACTGTAGTACCATACAACTTACTGTACATGTATGTTACTGTACAGTTACAGTAGTATCCAGGGAAAACAAAGGCCTGTTTATAAGTTTAAATTTTATTTAATCATTAAAGTATTTAATATTCATATAAAGTGAAATTACTAAAATATAGGCTTGTTGTCACTCATTCTTTGGAAACTAACAGAATATAATAAGAAGCATTTGATGGTTTGC
>JAAAKB020005838.1:0-15287 GCA_010014835.2 Apostichopus leukothele
ATCCCAGAAAATACACACACAGCTTGCTACCGTCGGTAATTAGACACTAGTGTACAGTCAGTACATACAGCTGCGGTTGATACCCACAGCACAGTGTATAAACGATACCAACAATGGACATCTCAGGCGATCCAGCTAAAGATAAGGAGGTATCTCGTTTCATTACTGTCTGCATTTTGTAGCAACCCGAACAAAACGTCACTTGCAAGCGACCGAAAGTTAACTTTTCAGATGGCCGCACGCGGTTTGGGGCGAGTCTTCAATGCCTTTAATGGGGGCTAGGGGAGAAATACAAGTAGCCTATTTAGGATAAACAACTTGCAGTGCTTCCCAGCTAAATTCTGCTGTCAGGCTGATGGCCCAATGCATGGGTTTGTCACATATTCCCTAACTTACAGTGAAAATTGCTAGTATTGAACCTTAAAATTTTACAATAAAGTAAAGCAATTTGACAAAGGGTCCACTGCTCAGTAATAAAGTGAATTTGAAATACATGAATTCATTATTAAGTTGTTGTAGATTTTACAGACCACAGAATTAAGGCACTCCATAAAATATAACAAGAAACTTTGACAGTGAATTTAGATTTATAAAGTGAAAATTTATCCCACCTGGTTTAGGAATTTATGAGCAAGGTACAGTATGTACTATTTCCAGAAACCTTTCTTGCTTTTTTAAGATGAATGAATACTTAAAATATTCCGGATTATTTTAAATGAAATTTAATCATATTCATAATAGATTGTATACATACTTACTCACCTGTGTTATTAATAGTCCACGAAAAGTTTAATCCCAAATGGACTGGTGAACCTTCCGTCATACACTGAGTGGCCGTAAAAGCAATCAGACTATTGTATTGTTTAGGCAATGACAAATCACTTACATCGTTACAAGCGGGATGCATAAAAACTGTTGTGATGCAAATAGAAGATAATTAAACAAAATTAGCAGAGCAAAGAGAGAATTATCATTAAATAAAGCTTGATATAACATGCCAAAATAGTCACAATATACTGTAATGTTCTACTAACAAGCAGTAATGTATAGGTTAGAACCTAAGAATATACACACATGACCATCAGGTAAACCAGAGGAATATATTTCTCGCCTGTTTCCTAAATTCGCGTACTGTGTTACACATATATAAAGCTGCACTGATGGACACTGTAGTTACTGTGTTGGAATAAACCACTTTTTCAATTGCAATTTTAATCCACAAAGCCACTAAGAAAATGCCTAAAATTCACACAGTGAAACTAAGAAAACTCATATCACTCTGTTAAGTACTATGACTGTAACCTGACCGTTTTTAAAAAAAAAAAAAAAAAAATTTCCATCTTTACTCTCTTTTTTTCCCTCTCATATTTGAGGAAATCTTTTAGTTCTTCTACAATCGTAAAAATTCTTCTAGTATATAGGTATTTTCTGTTTCTTACATGAATTTTACAATTGTCATTTCTCGGCAAGCCAACCAAGTTTTGAGACTTTCAAATTTTTTTTCTAATCAGAAATTGGCGAGAAAATGAATTACTTACAACCACTACATTTGACATAGGTGCAGGGAAGTTTACTGCCATTGGTCATCTGTAGACCCTGGATATGAGAGTAAAGTATGAAGAACAAAATACTTCTGACATATCAAATTATCAAGACATGACTAATTAACATCATTTTGTATATATACTTCTCCATTACTGGCTTTTGGCAGATCAACTGTAGTGTACTGAAGTTTAAGTTACTCATCTTTATTCATTGTTTCTGGCTGCCTCCTGGTGGAAGTCATTCATATTCATGAGGTTGTGCATAATGAGGCCCAATGCTTTGTATTTATTTGTCCTCATACAGCCTTTTCACACAGTTACTAGTTCGCCACATAAAACTAGGCCACTGTTTTGTTCTTTATTTTATTAACTGTTGTATAAGTAAACCTCAAAAGCTCTTTCCTTACCTTCTTTAACTGTGTATACTTCAAATAAGCATTTAAACTGAATTTGTTAAGTAAGTTGGGTTTTAAGTATGTATTCATACGCCCAGTGAGGGTTATTTTGGTTGGGTGCTACTTTCTGCCCAAGCCAAGCTGCTCCTCCACGCCTGCTGTCAAAGGTTGCAGATGTTTTATCTAAGTGCCAAGAGATTTGAAGAGAAGTTTACACCATTTTATTGAAGAAATGTAGTATTGTTGACCATATTTGGTGAGTTCATATACATTTTATTTAATTAGAGGTAGTTTGAGAGTTAATTAAGTGATACTTTAATGTTTAGAGTGTATCTTTGATATGTATAATTTACTGTACTTGAGGCATGATTTACTGTTTATTGAATTAGTACAGGTACCCGATGCGCTACATTTCTTTCGTTAAGCGTTGTATACACAAATTAATAATCACTTTATTTCATGTATTTGGAGGCATGTTGTAAGTTAATTATGGTAACTGTTTATGTGTTTCTATTAGTTTACTCACTTACATCCATTAATTGTGAGAGAAGAGGGTGTAATATATTAAAGAACTGAATGTATTGCAGGCCACATGTGTTACTTGAGAACAAAGGATTCGGGCCTAGGCTTGTGTACAATGGTCCCACTGTGTACAGTAGTATATGTACTGTAGTATAGGCTACAAGGAAAAGTAAATTAATGTAATGGCTTAATTGTTCTTCTATTCAATCATTTTATATGTTTTATATTCTGTAAAGGTAGCACTAAGATTATTTATACTGTTCTGAACTGTTCATTTATCATACATGATGTTCTTGTGACAATTCAGCCGAGCAAACGTTGTGGGTTTGCAGGGCGCATTCCAAATTATATTGTACATGTATATATTTTATAAGGTTCATCATTTTTGTTGACATAGGTGTCTATGTGCAGAGTCTGGAACTAAGATGGTCTAGTACTGATGTCAGTAGCCACCTGTAAATTGTTTTCGTAATTGGTTTGGTGAGTAATAGCGGTGCTCTATACTAAAAGTTGTTTCTTTAACGGTAATTAAATTAAAGTGTTGAAGGATTGTATTTTTCTCTTTCATTTTCTATTAAACTGTAGAAGTGCGGTTTATCGTGATTGACATTTCTCCATTGTTAAACTATGTGTGCTATCAATTCTTCATTCAATATTTATATTCTAAATTTCTTGATTTTGTTTATTACTCTGAATTACAGTAATACTAAGTTTAAAGTGAAAGTTTTCCATTGGTCGTAGTGCGTTTCTTGTAGTTACCGGATATATATGTGTTCAGTAAGGATTCGTTGCTCATTTTGTTCACCTTCATTGATTGTTTGCTATTTTTACAATTATTTCACATGAATTCTTGTGTTGGGAATGTTTTCGTTGTAACTATGCTATTTGAAAGAAGTATTGTTCCAATGTGTGCATATTACAGTATGAGTGAGTTAGTTTACTGTTGCAGGAGTACTGTTTTAATTCCATATTGTTTAATGTTTGTTTCTTCATATCACTTTCAGGAGCTGATGTACTGTTTGTACTACTCTAGTTTTTGTTTACGTTATTCCTTCGTTCGATGCCTCAGTCCGAGTTGAATATATAAGAAAACTCAAGAACAGATCTTGGTCCTCTTTGTCTACGTAATCTCTGACTTAACTGCAGACGAGCCCTTCCGCTTTGTTACCGCCTCTATCAGCGCGCCCTCTCAGCCCCTATCCTTTCATTGGTGTCAGAAGTGGGATGGTTGACAACGTGCTGATGACCGGAGATAAGCCACGGGATAACAACAACAGCTCTAAACCAATCAACGACCAATTTCAGGTTGGGGTGTAATTTTGTAACAATTAAGTAAATTCTGTATTCTGTTTAACGTTTTTTTGACCAGGTTTAGTAGTATTGTGCAAACAGTAATATTTAATCATGTCAAATCCAGGAGAACAAGCCAGCGGTTCAATGTCTGCCAGGCCAAGTGACTTTGAGGCCATGACCCAATTTTTCAAAAGGGCCATGGGATTTCAGGGGATTCCCGCAGGGAGACTGGCAAAGTTTCATGGTTCAAGTGGCCGGCATGATGATCATAGCCTAAAGGAGTGGCTGGAAGAATTCGAGCAGCTTGTAGGTCCTCTAGCTATGAGTGACACAGAGAAGGCTCGTGTCTTAGTGGACCATCTGAGTGGAGCAGCCAGAGAGGAAGTCATGTGCTTGACAACAGAGGAAAGAAAAGACCTTAAAAAGGTACAAGGGGTTTTAGAACTTTGCTTCTCCTCATCGGACACCTTGCAAAGCCTGACTGCAACATTCCATAACAGGAAGCAGGGTGACAGAGAGAGTTTGGCTGACTTTAGCAGGTCACTGATGAGGATTTATGGAAAAATGCAGGTCAACACTCCCAGTTCCGAAGAAGCAGAGGCATTGGCAAAATTGAGAGACCGTTCGTTGATGGCGCAATTTGTAGGTGGGGCTAGGGATCCTTCAGTACGTCGCGAATTGAGGAGGATCACTCTCTCAAAGACAAATGAGTCGTTTGAAAAGATGAGGCAAGAGGCCTTGTATCTTTTCCAGGAGACGAGTGACACCCAGAATGTTAGAGTAAGGGAAGTTTGGGCAGACGAGGGACATGAGTTAGCTGCTGCAGCTGTGGAGTCCAAAGAGTCTCTCATAAAAGATTTACTGGCAAGCCAAAGCAATCTGGTTGCCGAGGTAGCAGCCTTAAAGGAGGAGATGTTAGCTCTAAAAGGGGTACATGTAGAAATTGAGGACCTCAAATCATCGGTCTCCCAACTAAGAAGACAGAGCCGAGGCCCAAGACGAGGAGCAACCCAAAGTTCTGCCTGCTACAGTTGTCACCAGCCAGGCCACTTTGCCAGCGTGTGCCCAAACAGGACAGATTGGACCAGGTTTGCAAACCGTGCTCAGCCAGGTGCCCAATATCCCCCAATGCATCCCAGTAGGAACTTTGAGCCAGCTAACGGAGCCCAACGTACACAGCAGCAGGGAAACTAGTCTTCTCTGTTGTTGAGGGCGAAAAAAAACAGAGTGTGAAACCTTGCAGTCGATGCCCCAAGACCACACAAAGATAATAGATAAGAGTACTGAATTTGGAGAGAGAGAGCATGAGGTCTCAGTAGTAGCGTTCGTCGAGAAATGCCCTGCAACAGGAGTGTCCCCAAGCCCAGCAGACACAGATGAGGATGTCAAAGGGGGTTGTGGTGAGGACAGTAGGGAAGAGGTGGCTCCGAACCAATCTAACGTGGAGATAAGATCTGCTGAGCTCGCAGAAGTTAGTACCCTTACCAATATAACTGATGTGGTATCACCAAGCCCGACTGCGGTGATAAAGATAGCTGGGGTTGATATAGGTTGTGTCCTAGATACAGGGGCGGAAGCTTCATTAATTCCCTCTGAAGTCTACCATTCTAAGTTAGAGCCAGTTTTGGGATCCTTGAGAGATGTTGGATTTCCCTTGAAACTCAAAGGAGTAGGAGGTGGCAAAGTGTCCATCGAGGGATATCTTGAAGCAGAGGTATCTCTTCAAGGAAGAACCATTCAAGTTGGGTTTCTAGTAATTGCTGATGGAACGACCATGGATGGACGGAAGAAGACCCACCCAATTTTGCTAGGATGCAATGCTCTTAAAAAGTTGGCATTAATGCATCATGATGGTGACAAAGACTTCGAGATTCTTCTTGGGAATGCTGCTGTGCCAGTAAAGGTGAATCCACCAAAAGTTTCTTTGGCAGAAGTTGACATTTTGACCGGTGAGGACAGAGAATTTGTACCACCACACACTTTACGGTGTTTGAGGTGCCATGTGTCACATGCTTCCGAGGAAGGTTCGATTCTACTCATCACCGAGGCAGGACCAAATCCTGAATGGAAGGTAGTCGAAGGATGTGGGGAGAGTACCAACGGAGAGATTTTAGTTATGGTTGTAAACGAGGGTGAGCAGCAGTGGTGTATACCTGCCAACACTAAAATTGCAGTGGCCAAAGAAATGAGGAAAGAAGTGGAGCTGGACCTGGTGATGAAAGATGATTCAATAGAAGTATCTATTCAGGAAATTTGCGTAGATCCAACTGCAGAATGCCAGACAGACCATGAAACCACAAGAACACAGCCAGCCACTAAGTGTGAAGAACTGAATGGGGAGAGACAAGATTCAGCTATTAAGATCCCATTTGGCATGAAGTTGGAGGGAATAGATCAGAAGCAGATCGAACAGGTAACACAACTGCTACAGGAATATGAGCCAGCATTCTCTAAGGGAGAATTTGATTTAGGTTATTGCGACGCTATCCCACACAAGATAAATATCAGCAGTGACATTTCCATACGCCAACCCTACAGACGGATTCCTCCAACTCAGATAGAAGAGGTGAAGAAACTACTTGCAGATATGCTGGAAAAAGGGATCATACAAAAATCAAGTAGTCCTTATGCAAGCCCTATCGTACTGGTGAAGAAGAAGAATGGAAGTCTCCGTCTTTGTATTGACTATAGACAGCTAAACGCCATTACAGTAAAGGACAGCTTCCCGCTTCCAAGAATCGAAGAAACCCTTGAGGTACTGGGTGGAGCAAAGTATTTTTCGTCTCTAGATTTATCGCACGGATACTTTCAAGTGGCAATGTCCAGGGAGTCCATAGATAAGACGGCTTTTCGTGTTCCTTGGGGCCTTTTTGAGTTTAACCGAATGCCACAAGGACTCTGCAACAGCCCAAGTACTTTCCAGAGACTGATGGAACTGGCCTTTGGAGATATGAATATGTCTAAGTTAGTACTGTATTTAGATGATATTCTGGTATTTTCCGTCACCTTCGAGGAACACTTAGCAAGACTGAGGGAAGTGTTCCAAAGATTGATAAAGTATGGTCTAAAGCTAAAGAGTGAAAAGTGTGAGCTGTTCCAGAAGCAAGTAAGCCATTTGGGTCACATAGTGAATGCAGAAGGAGTATCTGTGGATCCTGGAAAGGTAGAGAGAATTCAAAATTGGTCTATTCCAGTATCTGGGTCAGAATTGCGTTCATTCTTAGGCCTTGCCTCATACTACAGACGGTTCGTACCTAGCTTTGCAACTGTAACAGCACCTTTGTATGGTCTGATTGGAACTAAGAAAGGTAAAGCGGGGAAGTCATTGGAGAAGGTCTTTGTATGGACCCCTGAAGCAGATCAGTCATTCCAGACATTGAAACAGCTTCTATCTACATCACCAGTATTGGCATACCCGAAGTTCGATAAGGAATTCGTTGTCGAAGTAGATGCTTCATTGAAGGGCCTGGGAGCTTGCCTCCTTCAAGCAGACGACCAGGGTAGGTTTCACCCAGTAGCGTATGCAAGTCGGGGATTGCGAGGTGCGGAGAAAAACTATAAGGACTTCTCTAGTTTCAAGATTGAACTATTAGCTTTGAAATGGGCTGTTGCTGATAAGTTTCGAGAATATCTTATTGGCTCTAAATGTACCGTACTCACCGATAACAATCCTTTAGCTTATCTCCAGACAGCTAAACTTGGAGCCACCGAGCAGCGTTGGGTATCCCAATTGGCGCCATTCGACCTAACTATCAAATACCGTCCAGGAAAGCAGAACAGGTGTGCAGATGCACTGAGTCGTTGTCCAGACAATGAGGTGAACATCAGCGTACTGGCAGTGGAAGCGGAGATAAGTATTGGTTCCTCTGTTCCTTCTGAGATGCGTGCAAGTGTACACTGTAGTGCTGCTGAAGAAGTTAATTCCCCACACGTCTTTCCTTCATATTCCCACGAAGAACTAAGTCACATGCAGCAAGCAGATCATGCATTGAAGGAAGTCTGGAAATGTTGGCAGTCTGATTGGCGAGCACGAGATGGGACAGGGCTGTTTTCTCCAGAAGTCAGAGGCTGGCTTAAAGAGTATGACAAGATCACCGAAATCCAGGGAGTACTGTATCGACAGATCCTGAGTGCTGGGAAGCAGTGCAACCAACTGTTGGTACCAAAAGTTTTGAAGTCCACTCTCATTGATATGGCTCATGACCAGTGGGGGCACCAAGGAATTGGAAGAACAATTGGCATACTCAAGGCACGTTGCTTTTGGCCGGGACTGCACAAAGATGTACAGAAGCATATTAAGAAGTGTTTCACTTGCGTAGCAACCAAGGCCCCTACACCGAAAGTGCGGACTCCACGTCGACATCTCATGGCTTTCCGACCCTTTGAATTGGTAGCTATGGACTTCCTTAAGCTGGATGTTGGGAGAGGCGGATATGAAGACGTACTTGTCATAACCGATGCATTCACCAAGTACAGCCAAGCAATTCCCTGTAGAAACCAAACTGCCGTTGTTGTGGCCAAGGCATTAAGAGACAAGTGGTTCGCTCATTATGGAGTCCCTCTGCGAATTCATTCTGATCAGGGCAGAAATTTTGAAAGTAGCACCATTAAGGAGTTGTGCAAGTTATATGGTATTTCCAAGTCCAGAACAACGCCTTACCACCCTGAAGGAAATGGTCAAACTGAAAGGTTTAATCGTACACTTTGCGGGATGATTCGCTCCTCAGAGGAGGAATTGGCCAGATCTGCTATCAAATCTTGTATTTCTGTACAACAGTACCCCACACAGAGTGACTGGCATGTCTCCTTACAGGATGCTGTTTGGAAGAGAACCGTACACCCCACTAGATCAGCTACTTAGTAATGCCAGGAAGACTTGGAATGAAGATTTCGTTGACGAACAGGCAGCTGTCTTACAAGAAGTTCACAAAGTAGCAACAGAAAGGATTAAGGCTTCCAAGGAGAAAGAAAAGGAAAAGCATGACCAACTACCACAGAGTACTCCTCTTGAGGTAGGTGCCAGAGTACTGTTGAGAAGGACTGCTTTTGATGGCCGGCATAAGCTTGAAGATAAGTTCCGCAGAGATCCTTTCGTTATAATTAGAGTGAATCCAGAAGGGGATGTCTATGGTATTCGCCCATTATTAGGAGGTCCCATTCAAACCATAAATAGAAGACTCCTTACAGAAGACCCTCGAGACTATCAACAAGTTGAGGATCCCGAACTGGTTATTCATGAACAGGAGGATCTAATGGAAGAGACAGAGACAGAAGAAACACAACCAATTCTGCCATGGTGGATTTTTCTTGAACAGGGGAGGCCAAGAGAGGATGAGCCAGATGGAGACCCAATTGCAGATCCCCAAGTTGTACTCCGCCGATCCACTAGACAAACTAAGGGTATACATTCGAACCCTGGCAATCTTCCACGTTCTGTTTTACTTAATTGAGTGGCTGCATTATATTTCTTATGATGCATGTATTTAAATTTCTATTTATTTTTGCTGTTACTTTTGTAAAAGTATTTAACGTCAGTCGAGACGATGACGTGAAATGCGGGGAAGTTTGTAGTGTACTGAAGTTTAACATACTCATCTTTATTCATTGTTTCTGGCTGCCTCCTGGTGGAAGTCATTCATATTCATGAGGTTGTGCATAATGAGGCCCAATGCTTTGTATTTATTTGTCCTCATACAGCCTTTTCACACAGTTACTAGTTCGCCACATAAAACTAGGCCACTGTTTTGTTCTTTATTTTATTAACTGTTGTATAAGTAAACCTCAAAAGCTCTTTCCTTACCTTCTTTAACTGTGTATACTTCAAATAAGCATTTAAACTGAATTTGTTAAGTAAGTTGGGTTTTAAGTATGTATTCATACGCCCAGTGAGGGTTATTTTGGTTGGGTGCTACTTTCTGCCCAAGCCAAGCTGCTCCTCCACGCCTGCTGTCAAAGGTTGCAGATGTTTTATCTAAGTGCCAAGAGATTTGAAGAGAAGTTTACACCATTTTATTGAAGAAATGTAGTATTGTTGACCATATTTGGTGAGTTCATATACATTTTATTTAATTAGAGGTAGTTTGAGAGTTAATTAAGTGATACTTTAATGTTTAGAGTGTATCTTTGATATGTATAATTTACTGTACTTGAGGCATGATTTACTGTTTATTGAATTAGTACAGGTACCCGATGCGCTACATTTCTTTCGTTAAGCGTTGTATACACAAATTAATAATCACTTTATTTCATGTATTTGGAGGCATGTTGTAAGTTAATTATGGTAACTGTTTATGTGTTTCTATTAGTTTACTCACTTACATCCATTAATTGTGAGAGAAGAGGGTGTAATATATTAAAGAACTGAATGTATTGCAGGCCACATGTGTTACTTGAGAACAAAGGATTCGGGCCTAGGCTTGTGTACAATGGTCCCACTGTGTACAGTAGTATATGTACTGTAGTATAGGCTACAAGGAAAAGTAAATTAATGTAATGGCTTAATTGTTCTTCTATTCAATCATTTTATATGTTTTATATTCTGTAAAGGTAGCACTAAGATTATTTATACTGTTCTGAACTGTTCATTTATCATACATGATGTTCTTGTGACAATTCAGCCGAGCAAACGTTGTGGGTTTGCAGGGCGCATTCCAAATTATATTGTACATGTATATATTTTATAAGGTTCATCATTTTTGTTGACATAGGTGTCTATGTGCAGAGTCTGGAACTAAGATGGTCTAGTACTGATGTCAGTAGCCACCTGTAAATTGTTTTCGTAATTGGTTTGGTGAGTAATAGCGGTGCTCTATACTAAAAGTTGTTTCTTTAACGGTAATTAAATTAAAGTGTTGAAGGATTGTATTTTTCTCTTTCATTTTCTATTAAACTGTAGAAGTGCGGTTTATCGTGATTGACATTTCTCCATTGTTAAACTATGTGTGCTATCAATTCTTCATTCAATATTTATATTCTAAATTTCTTGATTTTGTTTATTACTCTGAATTACAGTAATACTAAGTTTAAAGTGAAAGTTTTCCATTGGTCGTAGTGCGTTTCTTGTAGTTACCGGATATATATGTGTTCAGTAAGGATTCGTTGCTCATTTTGTTCACCTTCATTGATTGTTTGCTATTTTTACAATTATTTCACATGAATTCTTGTGTTGGGAATGTTTTCGTTGTAACTATGCTATTTGAAAGAAGTATTGTTCCAATGTGTGCATATTACAGTATGAGTGAGTTAGTTTACTGTTGCAGGAGTACTGTTTTAATTCCATATTGTTTAATGTTTGTTTCTTCATATCACTTTCAGGAGCTGATGTACTGTTTGTACTACTCTAGTTTTTGTTTACGTTATTCCTTCGTTCGATGCCTCAGTCCGAGTTGAATATATAAGAAAACTCAAGAACAGATCTTGGTCCTCTTTGTCTACGTAGTCTCTGACTTAACTGCAGACGAGCCCTTCCGCTTTGTTACCGCCTCTATCAGCGCGCCCTCTCCGCCCCTATCCTTTCATTTTGATCACATCAACTATGCTCAGGTTGACATTTACAACCAAGAGAGACGAGGGGGTGTATTATAATATTTAAAAGGTTTTCGAGCACCTATAAAAAAGAAAAAAGGCACCACCGTCGCTCTACATGGTAACCTCATAGTTTCAAATGTGTCGCTCTGTTTTAAGAGCTCAATGTTTTCAACTCCAAGCGATCGGAAGTCCACATTGTAAGTGATTAACAAAGAGGGTGGGGAAAAATGACAGCGATGATTGCCGGTGACATTTATTGAATAAAACATTGTATACGTGTGTAGGCCAGACCATAGAGGTTTGGCAATATAGTCCAGGCAAAAACTAAAAGATGCATGAAAACTATAGAAACTCCTGCAGAAACCGATGCATTCATAAGAGAGACATGGATGTAGATCCTACTGTTAATGGTAAAATACATTTTTTTTTATCATTGGCCCCTGGAAGCTTCATCTGAAAATACTGTATAGTGGATACACTGTGTTTGCTGTAGTCTTGCTACATTAATCAACCGAATGCTAATGTTTTGTTGAAATTTTGCTGTGCATGTCCCTCAGACAGCCTGGAGATATTTCTGAGGTTGTGTCATCAGATCTGGGTATTAAACAGAGATTGTGGAGATAGTGGGAGTGGCTGCTTTTGACTTTAAGCAGGGAGTTATAATGGAACAACTCCCTGCTTTTATAGAACTGATGGCACAAGGACATGTTTTAGTCCACGTCGTAGACCTCTGTACAACCCCTTCAGATTCAGTCTTTTGTGTAAATTTTACTTGTGTCTAAGTCTTCAGACGGTTAATTGTATTTACCGTCTTATGCATTGCGGTCTTTGACCAGTTTGTTGGATTTTGCCTTTGTAGAAACAAAGACTCTGGGGTACTATTATGGCAAGTGAATCAATACAAAACATTTACTGTTACTATGGTAACAAGAGGCAGTTTTTACAGAGATTGTTCTAACCTTTAAATATCTTCCTGTTTGCATTGCATGGTCACAAAATCACACGTAACGTTATTTAAACCAGTTCTGAAAAATGTGGGAAGAATGGTTGTGTTTCTAATTTAAGGATAAAAAGTAAACGAGACCCTGGGCAGCTGACTAAACAGAAACATGAAATGATTGTCATGCATATAAACCTCTCCTCTCCCCCCTCCCCTCCCCTCCCCTCTCCTCTCCTCCACTCCCCTCCTTTCGTCTCATGCAAGTGAAGATGAAAGTTTGGTAAATTTGTACAAGTTTCATTTCGTACATCACATTTCTCTCTCCAATTGTGGGTATTTACAATATCAGCAAAACTCTTCTCCTCTTTATTACTTTCTTTCCATTTCCCTTCTTTTATCTAGAAAGCCAACTCATAAACTTGTATTCCGAGCAGTTGATAGTTCTGAGGGGAAATCTTTTTATAATCCATGCTTGGTCAACTACCTCCCTGGTTAAAAAAGACTGAGATATGATGTAGACCTTTCTTTATGTTAAAAGTGATTGCCACCTACTGTATACTTAACAGCTTCACAGAGCACACAATATCAATGCACTTTTTTGAGCATCCTATCTTATCCCCTCGTTACTTTTTAGTGTTCCCCCTCTTCAAATTATCTCTCTCTTTTCTTCTTATTTTTTTATCTATAGGAGAAGGAAATTCAATCCCTGGAAGAAACCAACACTCAACAGCAATCGGATTTGAAGTTAGCTTTCAAGAGAATCAGCGATTTAAAGTCGGCATTGGAGGATAACATTGGAAGCGGCAGTGATTACTCCGGCAGGTTCGTCTCAAATATTTAGTTTTTATTTTGTTTTTCTAATATTTCTTTTGTCATTGCATTTGAGGAGAGTCTTCAGAGTCATAAAACTGTGTATTAATATTACGTTGATACAACAGAGAGGCAGGCAGGCCAATCCTGGGCTGTCATTTACTGATCTTACAGCTTGATTTCGTACTTACCTCAAGTAGTTTTAATGAAAGTCTGAAAATGAACAAATAGTAAAACAGGGACGGAAGGAGACTCTCGCCCTGAATTTTGACGAGCAAGACGATATCGTGTCGGTTGAAGCGACGTTTAACCTTGCATTCGGATTTGTGCTGAAGTCTGCGGAACAGTCGGTTATTGCAAGTTCATCGCTAAATAATTCTCAACAAACCTATCTTGTAGTTGCCACAAATGTTGGTAGTTTTTTCTTTCCACCAAGCGACTAAACCGTACTGCGTGGTTTGATGCAGGAGCAAAGTTTTCACTTGTTCCCACCTATTCCCAAAACTATGCAGTAAGCTGGCTATCAGCCCGAGCACTTCTTCACAGTAACTCCCTAATCTTCCCCTCGGCTCCCTCGCTGCCCAACCCCTCCACTTCCCCTCCCCCTCCCCCCAAATATGTATCTATTTATCACCATGCACACCAATTGAAACTAGTACTGATATCTATCTGGCATGAACCTACAAGATAGCATTTCAAAGAACAAGAAGAGGTGACTAGTTTCTTCGGTGTAAACATTCGCAAACAAGACGAGAGCTTGAAAGATGACAACATGTTTGGCAGCTAACAGATAATATCAGGTATTACTGCATAAAGAATATTTCCTGCAACCTCGGGTTGCTGTAAGTCAGACGTTGTATAACAAGAGGAATCAAGGTTTTGATACATGATGATAAAAATAAGAACCCAGAAAGGAAAGCCAGGAATTGTTTACAATAATACTTGGCTCTCTAAGTTAAGAATTTCTAACTTCCTTTTTCATCCGTTAACTTTGCTATGAAGCCAACAAGAAATGGATGGAATAAAATTTCTGGCAAGCGAGCACTCTCCTGAGTTTTAATATTCCTTCTGTTCAATTTCAGCTATCTTAGGGAAATACATTTTGGTTTCATCTTTTTATCGTATATGACAATTATTGATAGAAGATAAATAAGTAATCTGGGGGGGGGGGAATCTTGATTTGGATAGTAAATGTAGTGAAGGATAAAAAAAGTGCAACTTGAACATGTGATGTTACCCGATGTTGTGTCTGCATGCAAATGGGTTGTTCTATCCTAAAATAGGTATTGTTGAAGGATTGCAAAAACAAAAGTCGGCATCCGTAATCGAAATGTTTACAAATATTGATACCAAACAGTCTCCTCGCTCCAGATGCACTTCAATCGACCCTTAATACTTCTGCAAGAAAAAAGTTGACGACATTTTAGATTGACTTGTTATTCTCATGATTTACGAGAAGATTTTATTCCCCCTGATATGTCTAGATTGAGAATTCTTACTTTGTAAATGCTTTTCAAGCGTCCATTGCGATCAATTTAAATTAGTGGTAATCCGTCGTGGTGATGTGTGTACTAGTCTTCCATGGATTTGACTATTTCTGGTTTGTGAATCAGAGAAATTCAGGTTTCGTTCTCTCATCGGTTCAGACAATACTCACGTCTAGTCTCTGCACCCAGTCTTTTAGAAAGAGGTCGGTTTATCGAAACTGAAGTTTTTTGTGAATACGGCAGCTGCGGTATTATTGGTCCCAAGAGCAGGAAGAAGTCTGCCTGCCACGCAATTCTACGAGCATCCATGTATGTTGGTGTTGAAGTCATATACTGTAGGCTATTAGTCCCAAGAGCAGGAAGGAGTCACCCCGCCATCCACTTCTCCGAACATCCATGTATACTGGTATTGAAGTCTATACTGTCAGTCCCATCAGTATCATACTATCCAGTATCATACTATCATACCAGTATCATACTATCCAGTATCATACTATCATACTATCCCATCAGTCCCATCAGTCCCATCAGTACCATACTATCAGTCCCAAGAGCAGGAAAGAGTCTGCCCGCCATCCACTTCTCCGAACATCCATGTACCCTGGTCTTGTATACTGTAGGCTGTTATATTGCTTCATACAATCGTAGCATTCGTTGACTGATTAAATAAAATAAAATATGGAAGACAAATTGGTCCCCTTAGGGTCAAGGCATCATATGTCTTGTTTCATTTCTTAGGGAAAGGGATGAGGGGGGATGAGGGGGTGAT
>JAAAKB020005946.1:0-15277 GCA_010014835.2 Apostichopus leukothele
GTCTAAATATAACAGAATGTAACCATTTGATGTTTAAACTTTAACAAATTCACAAATCTGTAGGCACCTTCCAACCAGCTGGTCCTTCAGTCGGTGCTCTATACATTCAAACATTTTGAAAAGACTTTTTAAGTTTGTCAAATTTGTTTTGTTGCTTTAAATATGTAAATACTAACAACTAAAGCTTCATTCCGTCACTTTTGATCTAAAGTGTTCTTGTACTCACTACCTTGGATGTAAATACCATGTATGAAGTTCATCCAAACTCCAATTTTGCAGTCAATCGTATTTGATAGTTCTAAGGGCCGTACCCTATGTAAATAATGTTTAAACTAATTCAATTTCCACGAGGTTCCTGCAATCACCAAGGGGTACCTACATCCTAACGTACGAACTTAACCAAACTGTCCTTTCTGAATTACAATGTTTAGGAAGTTTTCAGACTTTGACCTCTGTTGACCTTTGACCTGCACAAATTCCAGTAGGGCTCTTTGAACTCACCAAGGGGCATTGACATATCAAGAAGTAAACTTTATCCAAGTCATGTTTACAAAATTTTCCGACTTTGACCTTTTGTTGAGCTAAAGTAACCTTTGACCTTCACCAAGTTTAATAGTCACCAAGATCCACAAACCAAGCATGAACATTAACCATGACGTACTCATCATGATTACATGCCAATGGATTCACATACATTCACACACACACACACCATTGTATAGCTTGTAAACAGATCTGGTCAATAGACAGCTGTTCCATTGTCCCAGTTACGTACAAGAAAGGTGACACAGATAGGTAAGGCAATGTGTTCAAAAAGTCACGGTTTACTCAAAAACTGAAATCCCTACAAAAGCTCTCTATCAAAGGTACAGTCGCAGGATGACATTTTTGTAGCATTACTGGTAGGCACTTTTCGCCCTGACATAATATTGTATGTTTGTGTTATTTGTTGACTAGTGAAAGCCCAAAAACAATCACCTTCTTGCTAAACAGATTACTTCTGGCTTCATACAGACAGTTGGATGTGTTGCTCATGTACGACATCACAAATTATGGCTAAATGTTTCTTATCCAAAAATAGTGGGGAAAAAAACTAGTTTGAAATCTCAGTGAGAGAACAAGTTATCAAGATGGGAATTGGATCAACCAGCTCCTGTTTACTTGCTCTGTACAAAGTATTTTCTTAAATCCTTACAATTTTTTTCATCTCAAGACTATTTTAGTAAGATTGAAAAGTTAGTGACTTAACAACTAATTTCCTTAAAAATGCTTTTTGTTTATGAAAGGTACATGTTAAATGCTGATATTTATCAGAAGTAAAGCCTTGAGAATGTAAGATGTTTAGATGTTTAGTTTTTAAGCAATAATGCAGTTATTTCACCATGTTTTGCGCAATTATAGAATGTTCATCTTAGAACACATCAGAAGATGCAACCAGTCATGGTCTACTCACCATCATCTCCCATTAAGTAAAACATACATGAATCAGCCATAGCTAAAATGTAAAAAAGGCATCTATAACCCAAAAGCATAAGTCTTCAGATAACAGAGTTGAGTTGATTCTATTAATCTATATCTAAATGGACTTTGTTACTTCTTTAAAGCAGCTGTTCCAACAACTGAAATCATCTAAGTATTCTCTCTTTGAGCTGAAATTATTTTCTTGTATGATAAACACTCACAGAAACAGTAAAGAACAATCTTTTTCAATTTTGGAAATATCCTGGTTCAAGTCCGGCTGTCATTCTATGATGTCATAGTATCACTAGGTGCTTAAATCTCTCAGTTTTACCTCCATTTTCCTTTTCTACCTTTTCATTATGAATGTGTGTAGTATTTCTTCTGTTTTTGACATCACTGCCATTATAGATCACAGTTTAATGTTATATCATTTTAGCAAACACAGTAATACCCATGTCAAACCAAATATACATTAGGAGTCCAATCTGGTTAGCCCTCGCTTCTCTTACTCCAGCCGAAGTCACACTTACGGTGTGAATTTATTGTATTGACTCCTGCTGGAGTAGATGAGGCAGACAGCTTGGGTTACTTCACAGATCACATGATACCCATTTTTTTCCTGGTATCAACCAAGTGAGGACTAACCAGGTTGATCTCGTAATGTAGTATAAATGAAAGCGATAACATCTAGTCACAACATATAATCACTTGTGCCTCTATGAAGTTACTGTTGGATTTCACATACAAGAAAACCCATACAACAAAAATGTTAACTTTTTTAGGAATTATTCAGCATCAGCATCTCTGTCCCTGCTCTAAAGGAAAATGCCAAGCAATTCAAACTGTATCAATAGTATTCTTGGATGTCTGCTTTGGTCAAATCAGCTCTCTATCACAAAGCAACCGGCAGATGCTTATCCAGGGATCATCGCCTGCTCTGAGGGGATCTCAACCCTTTCATTGCTGCTTTATGAATCTGAGATTCCATTTTCCCTGAAACATGAATACAGACCATATTGAAATACATGCCAGAAATCTTAACTGACACTACCGTTTGTTCATTCAAAGCTGTTTCCTAGTAGTATTGTATTCTTAACATGTATCTAACATAACTGAATTCTTGATAAGACTCCAAACAAAGGCTTAAAAACCCTACCCTCCACGCTGATATTTTATAAATTTTGAATAATCACATTATGAAGTTGAACAAGCACACTTAACAACCTGACACTAAGTAAAGGCTGGAAATCTTTACAAAAGAAGGTGATTGAACGCTGGCAAACTTCGTAAGAGAAATGCTGCAGAACTGACCGCTCAAGCAGAAAAAAGTCACTTCATATAGAAACAACCTTAGCATATATCTATAACCGAGAATCTTGACTACCCCATTATGTTTAATTCATCGCAATGCCAATTCTGTCACTTTACCTAAAAATACTATCCTAACGTTGAATGGCTATGGTGCGACAACTAAGCCTAACCACAAAGGCAACTGCTTTGTGTTTGAAATATTTGTTACCAGACAGGGAAAAATGTTTATACTGTGCAGTGCAACGCACTGTGCATGTCTTCCCAAGAATGAAATTTGTCAGTTCCACCATGTAAAGTGGGACGGGGAGGGGGTTTGGGCAGGCCATTGTAGGAGCTGTGTTTTGTTTGAAGGTCTGAATATGTATTGTTAAAAAATATATATATATATTTTACTTGAATTTGCAAGTACGGTCTACTAGTACATGAAGTATCGTCAATGTTCTTGTATTCTTACCGAGAAATGTTTGCACCACAGGCTTTGCTGTGTAATTAGAGCGGCGAATTGTGATTTCGATCGCATTGAAATGCCACAGAATCGGGATTGGTTTCTAGGCCAAATATTTTCAAGTTACCTCTGAAAAACACATTGTTTGCTTTGAAGAAGCAAGATTAGTTGCGAACTATTGGTAAACGATGCTAGCTTTACCGATACAGATATTGGACCAATATCAGTGATAATTTCTCAAGATGTATAATTCAGTAAAGGCTATTTCAAACATACAAATACAGAACACTATCCACACTGAGATACTCACTTATTCATCTAAATCTTGATTATTGGTTACAACTTTATAAATGTATTATTTAAAACAAAAATAAAAGTAACCATAAAAGTAATCCAAAATCCCTCCAGACAAATACTGCTACTATCACCCATGAACTACCCCCCCCTAGCCCCACCACCATACACAAATTTACTGTTGTATACTTACAGAGTTTATGTCTTCCTTTGATTGGGAATCTTAATATCAGCTCTTTGGGAGTTTCAACAATGAAAACATATTCAGAATTACTATCACCATCTGGAAACTGAAAACAAAAGAATTTTTGAATCCTTGCAACATCTGAACAGCTTCATTTTGTAAAGAGTTATGATTCTGATGCATTAAATCAAAGTTTACACTGAAATGATATAACGAGGGCTATCTGTGGCATTACATAACATAGTAATGATAAAACTGTTGTGCTGTTTTCAAAATGTAAGATTCAACCACAATATTAATATTAACATTAACAGTTCAACAAAAACATAATTTAATGGCCACAAATTTAATTACTTTCTTGAGGATAATGATATACATATACTGAAGAACTGAAAGAAGACATTTACTAACCAGACCATCATTGCCTTAAATAACCCTGTTATTATAGTCATTGACACAAACTCAACTTTAGATACAAGATTTTCAAGACTCAACCATTGTTGATCTCATGTGAGCTGTGACCTCCACCAATAATATTCAGTTCTTCCAACACTGTGGTGGACGGTTATTCTAATTATTTCGTTCATGCAACACGTGCTTGCGACTTACCACGTTTACAAGAAATTAATCTGAGGAAATTATATGCCATGTATCGAAATTTATCAAAGGGTGTACTTGAGCTATGCTGCTTTAAATTATATACCATGTATCGAAATTTATCAAAGGGTACACTTGACCTTTGCTGCTGTATCAAAATTTATCAAAGGGTACACTTGAGCTATACTGCTTTAAATTATATACCATGTATCGAAATTTATCAGGGTACACTTGATCTTTGCTGCTGTATCAAAATTTATCAAAGGGTACACTTGAGCTATACTGCTTGAAATAATGTTTGAGTTTGACTTCTGGTGATTCCAATATGAAATTTACCAAACCCCCACTTTGGTAGATTGTATTACCAGCCAAGGTAGCACATTTACACACATTCATGACCACACAGATTGCTTTTGCCTAGGATGGGGAACCACATAGACTGCACTGCAAAGAGAATCTACTAACCTTTTCTCTGTATTGTTCTTGTGCCAAGCAGTCTACCATATCCACACATCCAAGTAAACAGCCTGTTGGATATTGAGATGGAAACGTGACATTTTCTGTGAAAAAAATCGAGAGAAAATTTGATTTTAACCAAAATGTCAAAGTGATACCCAATACTTTAGAGATAACTTTGAACAAACATGCTAACATAAAAAAAACATATGTATGTACAACAAATTAAATGAAACAAAGGATAACGATGCATACTGACCCGCCTGAGAACCAACCTTTGACATCTGTCAAAGGCAATAAACATGTTAAAATGTTCTGGTAATATTTCCTTTTTTTTATGACCATCTACATCCAAAACCGATCACATGTTTCATGTGCTCACTTAGGTGAATGTACACACTACATATTTTGGAGTTCATCACAGCTTTAACTTTGAAGTAAATTGTGTTTACATTCTTTTCAGACATTGACCTCTCGTGACCTCAAATGACAGTTGACCTCCAACAAGACTACCTGTTTTGATTACACATTTGGGTATGCATATGAATTAATTAACTCTTACAAGCGTTACTTTTGTTGTCATATCATAGGTTCAAGCTTTACAGACTTTGACCGACTTTGACCTGTAGTGACATCAAACAACATTTGTTCTCCACATAAAACGATAAAGTTTTTGTATTCCCGAAGTTGGATCCACCTACAAAGTGTCAAGTTTAATCACCTTTACTGTTTTCAGTTGGAATATTTACACAGCTAAGGCATCACCCACACACTTGTTATCAACAATGCATGTATTCCTTTGGCCTTCTTCAAGGAATTACACACTGTACATCCAGAATGCCAATTGGCTTAGTGCTTCCACACCATATTTTATATGAACACATTGAACAGTAGCACTTAACACAAAATATTTAAGTGCTGACCATTACTGATTTCAGGTGATCCATTCACCACCTTAATTATGAACTTTGGGGTCAAGGATTAGTTGTGGGAGTGTGGGACTAAAGAAATATTTTCATAATATATAAGCATTTGCATAGTTTGACTTGACAGAAGACCAACTTGTGAAAATAATCCTGTTCATTAATTTGATATGAGAGTTAGATTGTTATAGTTGATTATTTCAGCTCTTTTACCATTCCCAACAATGTGCCTGTGAGAGTCCTCTACGACACTGATTTCTTGTTCCGTTGGTTTCTTTGCTCCAGCAGCAATCCACAAGCGTCCTCTATGGGCGGAGTACCATGTGCGACCTTCATGTCTGAGGAAAGTTGAAGAACTGAATGTTACTCTAATGTTAAATCCATTTAACAGGTAAACGTACCAGGTAAAATTAAGCTGCTAATATTATTATCAAAATTACTGTGAAACTACGGTATGAAAAGCGGGTAAAAATTTGTTTTAAGGCCTTCTCACCGCAGCGAGATCGAGCTTGGAACTGACAAACCAAAACAGGACTTTAGTAAACCTGTATGCCACATAGAACAACAGAAGAAACATTTTTTTCAAGAAAGTTTATTAATTTAATTTAAATGTGGCTTACATTAGTAATCTTACCTTTTTATGCCTTCAATCAGAAGTGATGCCCATGGTTGGTGCATGCTCAAACACCAACCATCGTCTGACATTTCTAACAGTTCTCTGTCTTGAATTCTTACAGTTGCTCTACATCGATCTGAGGAAGCTGAGGATATTTCTGACATCTTGACCTTAAATTTGTTAGCCTCCTTCACTTGCAAATTGAACTGTTGTATTGAAGATAAGAAACTATCGTTAAAAACAACATAATATCATAGCTAGCATGTTGGATAGATTCAATTGCCTAAGCAGCAGATATGAAAGGAAGTCTGACTGGCTGAGTGAAAACCAAGCAGGAGGCAAGGATTCAAGTTCCATCCACCACTTGCCTACACTCCTGTTATTTTATCCTGAACTTTGACTCCTTAGCTTGGAATTCCCCTCTCCCAAACACCTTCCCCAATCACATTTCTAGCTTCTCTTTGAGAGGATTTGCAGACAAGGATATTTACCTGAGGAGCTGGTTGTTGTATACTTGGGTTGACAAGTTCTCCTTTGGGTTGATCTCCAACTGTAGTATCATTCCTGTCTCTACCAAAATGCACTTTCTGAACAGTATCATCATTGATATCATACATGTTTGTCACATCAGCTTCTTCGATGACCTTTCGACCGGCAAAGTCTAGTGTTACTTTCTTGTTGCGCCTTGAACCATACTTGTGCTCCATCAGATGGTCTTTCTTCTCCTGGAGTATTTTCCTGTCCGTGGTGCTTAACCATTGGTTGGAATCCGTGGAGAAGTAGTCTGACTGGTCGTCAATGACCAAACGACTCAAACTGGAAATAAATAAATAAATTACTCTAGTTGAAACCCTAGTATTGTTCAGCTGTAGTCATTTATTCAGCTACAGCCACTTGTTCAGCTGTAGTCTGTTTGTTTACTGAGCAATTTGAGTCATTACCTCCAAAATTACTCGAAAGAGAAGACTTGACCTTGAAGAAGAAATTTGAAGGCCTCCATTCAATTCCAAAATTTCAATTCCACTGAGTTAATAACAACACTACTTTGGAAAAATAAAAACAGAAATTGTTTTTACGGGAAACAGAGAAATTGACAAACCTGTTTCTGTCATTTTCAATCAATCGATTTTTATGTTCAATAGCTTTTTGCAGCTTTTCATCTGATACAGAGTTGACATATTCTTTCTGTTGGTAACCAATCTTTTCAGGATGGACATCTTTACTTTCTGTCAGTTTCTTTCTCAGCTTATGACTGGCCTTGGTATTACTGGCTAATACCTCAGATTCTGCATTTGTGCAAACCTGAGAATATGAAAAAGAGCAGAAGAATGCTGTTGTTAAATATTTGTCATTGACTAAGACAATAGGGTACGTATACTGTCTGTTACTATTGACTAACACACGTACTAGGGTACACTGTCATTTACTATTGACTAACACACGTACTAGGGTACACTGTCATTTACTATTGACTAACACACTAGGGTACACTGTCATGTACTATTGACAAACACACTAGGGTACACTGCCATTTACTATTGACTAACAAACGTACTAGGGTACACTGTCATTTACTATTGACTAGCACACTAGGGTACACTGTCATGTACTATTGACAAACACACTAGGGTACACTGCCATTTACTATTGACTAATACATACTAGGGTACACTGTCATTTACTATTGACTAACACACTAGGGTACACTGTCATTTACTATTGACTAATACATACTAGGGTACACTGTCATTTACTATTGACTAACACACTATGGTACAATGTCATTTACTATTGACTAACACATGCACTAGGGTACACTGTCATTTACTATTGACTAACACACATACTAGGGTACACTGTCATTTACTATTGACTAACACACTATGGTACACTGTCATTTACTATTGACTAACACACTACGGTACACTGTCATTTACTATTGACTAACACTCGTACTGGGAACTTCAGTCCTTTACCTTATTTTTTTCAGCATCCACAGTATTCGGTATGTTGGTTAGACCAAAACTACTCTCAATAAACATTTCTATGATCACAGATCAACAGCCCCCCAAAAAAGTCCAGTTGGGCGACGTTTCAAGTTTCCTAACAATACCATTTCTGATATGATCCGTCAAGGTATTGAATTTCTATTTAACCGCCCTGATCAGAGAACGTTTGTGGTTCCAACACTTTCACAACATTCAACCTTTTCTTTTTCAAGCAAAAGAAAACATCGTCTCTGGTTTTGCTAAACATGAAAGTTATTTATTGAAATTTTTTGTTGACAATTACAAGTTTGTGTGAGCCAATAAATGATGTGAATAAGTCAAAGTTTGATGTATGTTTGGAAGCAACATTAAAAGAATAGTCCAGGTCAAAATTTCTTTTTGATATGTTAAAGAGGAACATAATCTCAAAGACGGTATATAGGACACAAATGCAAATTTCACCAGAATGCTTAGATCATGTTCCCCTTTAACCTGTCAAAAATCAATTTTGAACTGGACTATTCTTTTTAAGTACACTCATAGACTGAAAATTTGATGACTCTTACCAAGGTACCACAAAATAAACATGGACCAGACCCTTCCTGAGCACACACCACACGTCCACAGCTAAGGCAGTTGGAGATCAGTTTATGTTTCTTTGCCTGACACTCACAGGTATGTCGTCCACCGAGTTGAAACGTTGATCGAGCCTCGCCTTCAGCAGAGTAGATAGACACAAACTTGGTCTTCATTCTCTTTGGACTCACCTTGGTAGGAGCTGCAGTACCGCCATTTTGCATTGGAAGCTGCCAAATATTTAAGTATTGAGTCTTGAATTACTGTTTTAAGAATGATTGGTACATTTGGGATTGACTACCTTAAAATTAAAAAAAACAGAACCAAACAGGCCTAGGTCCTCTCTTGGCTTTTGTATTATAAATTTATATTAAATGCTACAAATGGATTTTACTCAGGAATAAGAATTATTGAATATCAAGTGACTAGCAGGCTTTTTGTACAATATATGGACAACATACAGTAATTACACATATGAACATCTTTAAAACAGTATTTTGGACGTTTACTTTGTATGGAAGAAATAACAGGTTTCTTGCAGTATAAAAAATTGGCAAAACTAAATACCTAATATAGAGTTCAATTGAATTTACTTTTTAGAACTATCTTGTATAGAAGGTATCAGACTCTGATCTCTGTTGACTTCAAAGGACCTTTGACGGACACTAATATTAAAGATGGTGTTCTGGTTAACTCAAAGCAGCAGCTACTGTACACTGTACATACGATAAATGAATTTCGACCGAGTGTCACTTTTGAAACACATTGCTTTAAGAACTGACATGTCTTGACCACTATTGACTTTTGGTATCCACCGGAAAAAGGAGTTGTTTATCTTCTACTGTTATAACACCCTCCCCACATGCTACACTTCTATACTGTAGCTCTCTTACACACAAAAAGACTCAACCACAGCACAATAGAGCTGGCATCCCTTTATTCAGTTGGCTTACAATACATAATAAGTCACTATCAACCTGTGAAAGACCTGAAATCCTGAGTTATGGAAGGGAAAGGAAAAGGATGAATTACATGGGAATATATTTAAGTTCCATATCTGTTCAGAATTAGAACATTATAGTCTGTTAAGTATCACAGTTGCGGTTCAGCCAGCCCTGAACTCTGTGAGATCTAGTTTACCAGGGATCACATATCCACACCCACGCATACACACACATGTACTTCATCATGATTGCATAAGGTTACAATAATTGTCACCATGACCAACAATCTAGCACACAGGTCTACATTATAGAACTGTATGCATGATGAACATAATCCTAGGTGTAAAGCAGCATCATCATCATATCTCAGTACTGCAAAGAAGAACTCACGTGCAAATCTTATCAAATTATGCCATCCATGCTACAATAGTGATTAATCTGTCAATTCTACCAACTTCAGACCCAAAATCTCAGTAGTCTTTACAAGCAATACCCTATGATTAACATGATGAACATACAATGTGCACATGAATCTTTAATTCTGAAAAGAGTCTTAGTGCCATACCTCTGCAGGCATCCGAGGTTCCCCTGGCATCTGTGAGAATTGGTGAAGACGAGCTAAATCCACTTTCTTGGAGTTAGCTTTCATAGCCTGCTTCTTTTGTTTTGGTCTGACAGATTGTAAAACATCATCAAAATGGTCTCTGGTTTCATCTTGCTTTTGAAGAACCTGGTTAAAGATTTTGATTGTGTATTGATTACTCCAGATACACATACTGTTAAATTTGATTCTTAATTTACTATATAAAGTAACCACAAGGTTAGAATGTTAGGCAACAGTTGAACTGTCATGCAACATGAAGAATACACGTAAGATACTGAGCAGTATGACACAGTTGGAGCAGTTTACTGAATCAAGTTTGATTAAGTAAATCAAAATTTGATATGAAACTTAACAAGACAAATTTGGAAAGAATGGAAATTCCATCAGCATGCACCTTGCAAGTAACGCATAAATGGAGAGTTCAAAGGAAAATTATTTTTGACTGATGAAAGAGGAACATATATTCTAAGCATGCTGGTAATTTACATTCAATTCCTACATGGCATACTCAATATATCTTATATGGAAATTGCCACAGCTTATACCACAAGTTAACTTGAAGCAAACAGGTGTGATGTCATAGTTGTACCATGACAACCAAAGGTTTGGCTTGACTTGATTTTAAACTTTGTCTTGACTTTAGACAGTATTCCAACTTTGCATAAGGGAATGTGAAGATAATAATAAACCAATGATGGTAGTGTATTTCACACTGAGGTGCATACTAACTTGAAGTAGAAAATTGTACTAACTCTTGATAAAACAATAAACACATATGTTAGTGTGCTATTATGCCATCAAACCTGTTTGCATCTAGTTCACTTCTGTTGCTGCCCTTTAAACAAATGATGGTTTTATGTCGGTTCAATATGAGTAAGCTAAGAGCCAAACATGGGTTAGCAATGGGTATTTACCACAGTGGATGTCATTATAAGCCTCCACAAAACTTATAGAAATCATGTATAATTATGGGACAACTCTTCAAACAATTAGAAATAGTGACATAATTGAGATACGCCTTCAAAAACCTACACATTGAATACTGAATTTCCAAAAGTCTAATCTACTGTGAATTTGGTTAACTGTCAATCAGTGAATAGGTTAATTAAACATATATTGACAATGGAGCTATGTTCTTTGTTTTCTCCACTGCTGACATACCTCTGTCCCTTCGGTTCCTGGATGAAGTTTCTTTTTGCTTAGTAATTCTTTTATAAATGCAGCCACTCTAGGACTATTAGCACCAACGAGATCCTGCACATAGCTTTCTACTTCTTCTTCATCTTCGATGGCGATCAGGTACCTGAACCAGAAAACAATGATAATGATATGTATAGCAGTTGTAAAGGAATTTTGTCATGCAAAATTGACATGGTATGTGAAAGGAAAATTTGAAAAGTGATACCTTTTGCAAAGTAGTTAATGAACACAACATGCGTGCTTAATAACCAGTTTAATGATCAGATATATGATAACAGTTCTGCAAAAACAAGAATAACCATGCGGAGAAGATTCAAGCCCCCAATCAAATGGACAAAGTTGAGTGATCATGGTCCATATCCCAAGTTACAACTTGTTACCCACTTGCTACCCACTTGATAAACACTTGCTACCCACTTGATAAACACTTGTTACCCACTTGATAAAATCATCCGGTGCTTCATCACCCATAAGAGCTCCAAGTTCTTGTGCACACCACTGTTCCATAGACATGTTGCTTTAGCCGTCTTCGGGAATTCAGTTACTGTAATACAAGTCAATACAAAAAATGAAAGCAAAACATCACAAAGTGTGATCATCTTTGACTAACTATTTGGGATGACTTTAATGACTGGAATTGTCCTTGAGATATCATGAAACTGATTAAAATCTAGTACAAATTCCAATTAATTTGGGGATACAGTATGTCTTTAATGACCAGAATAGTCCTTGGGATATCATGACTACTGATTAAAATCAAGTACAAATTAAAAACAAAATTGTTTATAAGCTAAAGATGGGAGTTGATAAGGTGGCTGCACTTGCACTGCCCCCATAGCGGTGCCAGTGGCCAAGCAGATGGAAGTATTAGGATCTATGGGGATTGTAAAGTAATTATCAATGAAACAACAGACTGAAAAATATCTAATACCTTGCACTGAAGATCTCTTTGTGGCGCTTTCAGCGGGTCAAACATTTTAATGCTTGACCTGAGTCATGCTTACCAACAGGTTGAGTTGGTGGACGACTCTCAAGGGTATGTAACTATTACCACCCACAAAGTTTCTTTTTTTCATATACTAGATTGCCGTTTGGTATCTCCTCGGCTCCATGCACCCACAGAACAGTCTTGCTATATAACTGAAGGTCTGTATAACCTGTACATATTAGTATCATTAGGCTATAGGCCTAGCCTATGTATAACCTAGAATACTTGGGTTTCATGTTGAATACATAATGTACCCAATGGGTGGACCAAAATTAACAAATCATGAAAACTACCGAAGGTGCGTCCTAAGGCCTATGATAGGTACCTCGACAATATATCAATTTACATACATCTCATTTAATATCACTTTACATGTACGACATATATGACTTTACATGTATGATATGATGTCTTTTGATAGATCATATTCTCTGGTGAGCCTTTGGCATTCCATACAGTGGTAGTCTATAGACTGCTCACAAAAATAGCAGCACTGGAATTTCCCCAACATAGGCTCATGCTATTGCACTTCAGTTTTCATACCCTAAACTTAGGTCTCCTAACTTTAACCTGTTCTTGTCCATATTTCAAAAACGTTTTCTTTAACGTTTCATGCGGTTATGTTGCTAACTTTAACAATATCCGACGTCTTATATTTGGTTTGCATGACTCAAGTAGGCTAGGCCCTAATCCTAGAATGCTAGTGCCAGCAAAGCCATTTCGCGAAACTAATCCAGGTGCACTACATTTTCAATATGGCCTGGTGCTTTGATTTAGTGTCTTACAAAAAAGTAAATTCATTTATGTAGGGAAAAAATAAGACACAACAACAATTTGGTAAGATACCTCAAAAAGAATGTCAGGAGAGCTACTTGCTTCATGCAAAGAAGCTACAGATAACTCCGTCAAAATATCTGCAGTCGTTCATTACAACTTGTTGCGCAATGTATGCAAAGATTATTAACGGGGAAGAAAAGACATTTCGAAAAACAAGTTGACGCTACCACCATCCTGGTCAGTAAAATTGTCGTCAGTCATTTCTACAGTTTATGGAGAAATGATATAACATGCGAATTTCTTCAATAAATTACAATCACAATCTAACCAAATCACACATTAATTTATTTTTTCACCGTTTCGAAAGTAGCGCGTGGTACATTGAATCCAGTTTCTACATAAAAAAGACAAAACTATCCTCATATGGCTCGAAATACTACACAGTTTGAAGAGAAATTCTTCCAGTCTGAAATTTGGCTTTGACCTTAGTTTGCAACCGGACTTGCCTACATAAAAAACAGTTCCCAAAACCGCTTGACGTTTTTCTCCCTTAAATCTTTTCCTACAGTTATTCCACTTACTACATCTATAATTGTAATTAAGTAACATTCAAAGCCTTATTTCTACTACTCTCCCCGGTGTCCCTTGTCCCTCTTTATCTGCAATATTAATTCCTTTTCCAGGCACTGTATCCTGCATCGACGTTCTAACCCTATTCGCCTACAGATTGCACTCAACACTTTACCCACTGGTGAGGGCTCCCTTTCCAATGGACCGAAAACGCGACAATGGCCTTGGAACGAGGTCTAGTGTTTGGCTCTTAGTTAGGAACGCTGAGTCAGGGATGAGGCGAACGCCGTTATTGTTGAATCGGGTATACCCCTTTGCCACGGAGAGAGCATGTAGATAACTTTGTCTCCTGGCTGATGCTGCGGCTACCAGGAATACCGTCTTGTGTATCAGGTGGCGTAAGGACGCCGATCCAATCGGAGTGATGGCCATTTTCATGAGTAGCCTGTTGATACTCCATGAGCGTGGGCGTCTTCAGGTCAGTGGTCTCTGATAACCCATGCCTCGGATGACTGCTGCGATGGTGTCTTGGAGCCAAGGATAGACCCGTCAAGGAGTGGATTGCAGCTATTGCTGACCGGTAGTTTCTGATCGTCGAGATTTGTCTGCCCTGGTGGAAGAAGGTGGGGAGCTTTGCATTCTTGATTGTCGCAAAGAGGTCTGTATTTGGCGCTCGAATATGCTGAAGAGCTGTGTGCGTTGTTCTAAGGCCCACTCTGTCGGGTTGGTTGTGCCCCTGGAAAATGCGTATGCAACTTGGTTGACTTTCCCTTCGATGTGGGAGGACCTGAGCAGGATATTTTCTTGTTTGCACCAGTGGAGTTTCTACGTCGCTTGGCAGAGGACCACCGATCTGGTGCCGTCCAGTCTGTTGATGTAGACGACCACTGTAGTGTTGTCGGTAAACACCGTGACAGTGTGGCCTTTGATGTAATCCCTGAAATGATGGAGCGCTCTTGATACTGCCTCGAGTTTGTCGCAGTGGAGGCCTTTGTGGGTGTCGGATCAGGTTCCCATACTGTGAGTGCATCTGAGGTGACCGATGTCAGGGTGGAATCCCCCTGGGGCGAAGTTCTTTTACTGCCACGCCTGCTACACGGGTGAATACCCTCGTAGTTGAAGAAGCTTTGGTGAGACGGGTGAATGGGTTTGTGAAGGTGCCCGTTCTTCAGGTCCACTGTCGACGCCCACATTCCTTGTTGAGGCATGGGTGATGATGGAGAGTGTCTGCATCATGAAGCGTGTCGGTTTATTAACGCTTTGTTTAGGGAAGGCTCGCAAATTTAACCGGCGATGATCGAAGGCCCAGCCAGCAGCACACCACTGCTCATTATGCAGCCTGC
>JAAAKB020006057.1:0-15272 GCA_010014835.2 Apostichopus leukothele
TCCCCTTCCACTCCCCCTTTCCCCCACCCCCAAAAAAAATACTGGCTGAGGTACTCTATTTATGCAATGGATAATACCCATCTTCAACCAACTTATGCAACTTCCCAAAGATCTAAAATAACCCATTAAAGATGGTAACACCTGGTGCTTCCCCCCTATGACCCACTTCCTACTGGAGTCACCACCCGCTTCCTCTTTAATTCTGGATCAATAACCAAACAAAAGTCAACCTACTTTCTACCCTCCACAGATTTCAAATCCAACACCTTGTTGGTTTCCCTTTAACAGAAACCATAATGAGGCAGTGACACTCTGGAAAACCACAACTTTTTGGACACATAAGTGAGTAGGAATTTTAACCACTACATAGCAAAGAGAACTTTCTTCCTTTTTTCACCTTCTTTTTTTCAACAGCCTAGATAACTACTTCCCACCAAGTTTCCTTGAACAAACATGTTTATCTGTGGGGTACAGTAGAAGTTACCACCGCATGGGAACTCCTATGGCCGGTGAATGATATAAGCAGATACTAGAAAGAGCATGCTGTAGGTTGCAGGTATAACGAGATGTACTGTAAACAGCAGTAGTTAATTGGCTTTGTTACACATGATGATTTTTTTGCAGTATGCCAGATTCTGGTACAGTCCCATCCCAAGCTGATAGCTTAAAGATACAGTACCATGGAGCAGGCAGCCCAATTCTCAGGCAGCCCAATTTCACAGGCAGCCCAATTCTGATGGTGCCCCATTTGTGGGGAGGGTGTGTACCCCTCCCCTTTGAGAAAGTTTTGATTAATTAAGGATGCAATCTGGTGCTATATTTTGCAACTTGATTAACTTTATGTTCAAGAAGGGTTTAGTCTGTCAGATATTTATGTTTTTAATTGAGGCAGATAAAGTTTTTGTTTGAGTATTTATTTTTACACTACAAATTACATCTGGGGGGGGGCACGATTTTTTTGGGAGGACACGTGCCCCCCAGGCCACCCCTTGGCTAACGCCACTGGTGGTACGCCCATCAGCCACCCAATTGGCCCAAAGCTGGTGTTCTACTTCAGCTAATCTGAAGACACATCTCTCCTACAGTAAACTATTGCTGTTCTATTCACCAGACCTACACATCTCTCCTACAGTGTAAATATTGCTGTTCTATTCACCACACTTACACATCTCTCCTACAGTGTACATATTGCTGTTCTATCCACCAAACCTACACATCTCTCCTACAGTGTAAATATTGCTGTTCCATTCACCACACCTACACATCTCTCCTACAGTGTAAATATTGGCGTTCCATTCACCAAACCTACACATCTCTCATACAGTGTACATATTGCTGTTCTATTCACCAAACCAACACATCTCTCCTACAGTGTACATATTGCTGTTCTATTCACCACACCTACACATCTCTCCTACAGTGTACATACAGTATTGCTGTTCTATTCACCAAACCTACAAATCTTTCCTACAGTGTACATATTGCTGTTCTATTCACCAAACCTACACATCTCTCCTACAGTGTACATATTGCTGTTCTATTCACCAAACCTACGCATCTCTCCTACAGTGTACATATTGGTCATTGTTATTTTGCTACAATTTTTCGGACAGCCAAAATGTGCTGCCTGCTTGTCCGAGAGATAACCAGACAAAAGTCTTTAAAAATTTATCCTGTTAGTATTAATCACATGTTAAAGCAGCAGTTTAGGGACTTTCAAAAATTTGCACTTTTACTTCTAAACTTCAGACTAACATTTAAACTTACCCATGCTCCAAATTGTGTACAGCTGTAAAAGCATCTTGGACTTCCCAAAAATTGCAGTGTCTTCTACACATATTTTGCATTCGTAAACATTTAGTTCAGCTCTCATGTATCTGCCTTCACTATAAACATTCGGTCTCCAATAGACCATACCTGTACAAAGTGGTCACACATACTGTACTTTTGCTCTGGATTCCCCGCTGAAAACCCGCTTCTAGGTCAAAAGGTCAAAGCCCACAATGTCTTCCTTCTGCAGCTACCTTCTTGAAGTAAATCAGAAATCTCTCGTGGATCTTTTGCATCTGAACATATGTCATTGTGAGTTGAAAGTTTGTTTTAAACCAAACAAGTGTGATGATACTTTTTGCATTATTATCGTCAATTGATATCTTGTGTGGATCAAGCAAAAATAATATCATTTCAAAGAAGTTGCAGCCGCCTCAAAGAAAGATTAAATGCAACAGATGTCAAAACGTGATTCTGATTAGTCTGTGCTGGGCATGAATTAACCCATTTCAAAACAAGCTTAAAAACGTAGTGTTTTTGTTTTTTCCCTGATAGAAGCCCCTTAGTTTTAACCATGTTCTATATTTTCTCTCAAATGAACTGAAGGATGTAATTATGATTGGCATGTCAGTGAATGAAGTTGATTTAGATGACATCACAGGAAATGAAGACAAAACAGTAGAAAAGATTCTAGGGAAACTTTACAAGTCTTGATCAAACACTGTTGAACTTACATTTTCAGGCAAAGATGGAGGTTGGTATCCAGGGTTACTACAGAAGTTATTTGTTGGCCTCATCGGTGTTTAGCTTCCGATTCGGTCTTATATTTAACAGCAGGGTTACTTTAGAATTGAGTTGTGTGTACTGACGTAACATGCCATACTGTAGGTTAATATAACTAGTTTGGCCAGCTGTCAATATTTTGATTTCTATTATAAATTCCATTTGCCCCAAACCTCATTCCCTTGAGTATAGTAAAGTTTGTTCCAAAAATAAGGAATAAATCCCCCCCCCCCCAATTTTTTTTTTTTTTAATTCAACCTTTTCCAACTTGCTGTTAGCAGATCTGTTTTACTTTAATATGAAAAGTGTCTGGATATAAATGAAATCTTGAAGGTTGATCAAGATTCAATTAACTAATTACTCCATTTATTTCTAAAAACATAAGAGTGTGTTTTAAGTTTTATCAAATGCAATCAGGTTTTTTTTTTCCAGTAATACCCTGGAAGTTTGGTAATATTTATGACATTGCAATGAGTTGCATTAATCTCGATGCGGAATTATGTAACATGTCTTGGTAAATCAAGAGAGAAGAAAACATGTTTTATCTTAAAACAAATTTGTCCTTCGGGCGGACTAGACTTTGCACGATACGTGACGATCTGTTTCTTAAGTTGTCTCGCTGATCCCCGACATATGGCTTATTAGGCTGCCACTTACCAAGGTCGCACGCATGACTTAGGTGGGATAACATGCATCAAACCGTGTTGATATGCAGTGTCACTGCTTTTTGTCCACAAGAGACTTTCATTAATTAATCTTGCGTTACAGCAAAGATTGCCAGAGACACGGCACCCACAGTGAAACTTTGGCATCGACTAAAAACCGACTTCTGCCGTTAAGTGATTAGTAGTGCCATTAGTAGCCATAACATTGTGACAGTTTCAACTACAGTAATGTGGATAAAATTGGATTAGAAATTGTTGAGAGAGAGAGAGCGAGCTACAGGTTTAGTAGCTGGATCTGCTCGGTATGTCGTGTGATAATCAAGGACTCATGTATGCGCCCCAAACATAAAAGCTTTGGAATTGATGCATGTAGGGAACGTTTGTTGGAACTTGGAATTTAATTTAGAGAGTTGGGGTTTAAAGATTGCAAAAGCATGTTTACCAAAAACTTGTGTCAGATAAAACCAATATAATTAGGACAACAGTGATTACTTGGAAAAGTATTAATAGTAACCTCTCTGACAGCGCGCTAGGTAAACTTTGTAAAGTTGACTGGTGGAGGACTGAAGGGTGTAGAATAAGTGGGGAAGTGATTTAGAGTATTTTTGGGGTGAATTGAAAACTGCATTTTCTCTAGACATATGATTTAGTACTTATTCTATCAACTGATATGTTAGTGTTTAATTTTGCCACAACCTCATGACTAACTTACCTGTCTCCACAGCACTGGTGCACACATGTCATTAATTCATGTCAATAATTTGTATACTTTGTCACATTTTTCAGGTCACAAAAGCAGAATAACCGGTGTGAAATTTGGCAAGAAGAATCCCTCACTGTGCTTCACAAGTTCCTTAGATGGAACAATAAGGTAATCCAGTCAAAACTTTTCAGTTTCTTAAATTTAACTTGGGATACTTGTTGGAAATTTTATTTTGCGACATCTTAATGTTTACACGACACAATTACAGATGTGCAACATTTTTTGATACACTATATGTACAGCCAAGTATAATATAGTATAGAGTCTGTATTTTGACCTACAGTATGTTCAAAATAATGAATGTTGGGGCAGTAGTGGTGAAAGTGAAGGATTCTTAGACAACCTTCAACTATAACACAACTATTCATAAATTTGATGATATAAACAAAACAGCATTTGCATGGGCTTTTGAATAGTTTACAAAAATTCTCCTGTTTAGCCTGTCATATATTTGAAGCTATTGTTAGAACTGACCCACTTTTCTGTTGTCGTTACATCAAAATTAAAGATTAATTTCAAGTTAACTGAGTTGCTCCTCATTTAACATGTCTCCTCACTACAATCACACTCTTGCTGTATTGCAAGTATCCACTACTTGATAATATCTTTTGAAAATGTTTGACTTGGTCAGGTGATCAATGGAAATCACCTGACCAAGTTCCTCATTGAGTTTTGAATGTTCACATTCTAACCCATGCCCCAATACCTCTCAAGAAGAAGACCAAGGAATTGGTGCATTAGTGGAAGGTTTTAAAAGGTTTGGAGTAATGGAAGGTGGTTATGATAAAAAAGTTTGGCTTAGAAGGAGCCCATTACTTCTTGTCCATAAAACTTGTGGAGTCTTGGTTCACAGTAAGATTGACTCTTTTCAGTAAAAATCACTTAAAAATAATTTGCTTTCCAGGCACTAAAATGGTCCCCTTTTGTCTGATTTTAGTATGTCTGATTCATTGAGCTGGAAACTCAATATGTATCATATTTTACTTTCTCACTTGTTATTATGTCTTTCTCTTCCGGGTCCCCCCCCCCCTATTTAAAAAAAGAAAGAAAAAAAACTGGATCATCATTCTCATGAAATGTAATATGAACGTCGGATGTACAGTAAAGTTTTGTAAACCCATGAGAGTGACGATGTTTTCATTTGCTATGCGTGTGTTTGAATTAATTTGGCTAAGTGCTGTGCATCCCCCTGTGATTAATGCATGACATGAATAAACCCTATTCCCTTAGCGTACTTACGTACCGCATCAACTCCAGTTACAAACTCGAGCCAAGAAAAAAATGAATTTTTCCGTTTGTAAACAGCGTAGATAGAAAATGACAGAACAATAACAATTATTTCAACGGAGTTTGGTATCGTCTCAAGTCTTTTAGTGGGTAAGGGGAAGCGGGTTAAGATGATGTTTGGAGGGCTTGGCTGGGCCGGGGCAAAGGAATGGAGGATTAAAGGTGCTGAAATCATGGACAAACATGGTTTAAATGATAGAAACCGAATGCTGGATGATGAAAATCTGTTTAGGAATTATCACCATAGATGGTAGATCTGGAGGACAGTGGTGGTGGTGGAGGCCTGGTGGGCATTGCTCCGAAAGCGTGTCACCGTTGGCGCGTTGTTATAAAGTTGGTCGATTGGAAACTACAACGGTATAACCGAGTCACTTAATTTATCAATGCCTGTGATATAAATAAACCAGTGAGGTTGCTGGGTATCCATGTAGGAGTAATAAACTTTTAAAGTTTGGGCAGAAGATGGGTGTGTGATACAGAGGGACAACATTTTGGCGGGCAATTTTAAAGAAACTCAGAACAGTGGTATCGAAGGAAGAAAGGAAAGATAAGAGTTTCCATTGGTAGAAATCAATTCGGCCGAACTTTTTATGCTTTCTTTGAAAGCTTATCAAGCTTCCATATTTGAATTCTGTTTAGTCAGAACCTCAGAAGCCACATTACCTTATGTATAAACAGAAGAGATATTGAATAATTTGAATAGCAAACATGTATTAAATGAATTCAAATTGGAGGTAATTTTTCAGTTTCCTTATTAATTTATCTTTCTTTGTTAGATGTTGGGACACCAGAATGAAAGGCTTGAAACCACCTCAGATATTCACAGGTATGAACAAATCTATATTAACAATTTATACATGTGTTACAACTAGTGTGTTAACCGATACGATTAGTCACTATGCATAGTACAGTTGAACCACATTTGCTTTTGTCACAATATATAGCGGAATAAAGTGGATATAGAATACAGCAAATATTTATCAGATGCGACGATATTACAGGAACACCAAATCCGTCTCAAGTCGGACCCTTTATTTAGGGAATGACTTAACTGTTAGTCAATCCTGTATCTTTGTGTGCATTAACATACCTTGAGTATCCACATCTCAGGAGGTGGTTGCTCCTTCTCCCTGGATCAAATCACTCGAAAGATAAACAGCAAGAATTTATTTTTTCCATGTTTTCTTCCAACGATAACTGGAGCATGTCATTCATCTGTTTGTTATGTCACATGTCACCAGTTAAAGCCATTGGTTACATTGGCGGCGATCAGTCCTACAACGAATTATATTCAAGCTCAAACTATTTTGGAAAAGAGCAAATACAAATTCATGGCCAGAACAGGTGTTCGTTTACTTAATTGCAAAATATTATTTTCTTTATTAAAATGATGCAAAACTGATCTGTATCTAAATAATTATGTTATTCTACGAAACACATGTAAATGCCAGTAGGGTATAGGAGAGTAAGACTTTCAATGCAGTTTTACCAAAATAAACCAATTTTGCTTATAAAAAAATGAGGGTAGAAATGTTTATATTGCCATCAACTGGGAATAGAACTCACTAGCTTATTGAAAATTTCTTCCCGAGACGAATTTTTCATACAAATCATGCATGGCATTTTTACTGGTTATAGTTGTAGTGGCTCTGATGAGAATTGGAAGTATGAGTATATAATTTTAGTCATGAAACACGACCAGTCGCTTTAATAATCATTTTTTGATCATATTTTGTCTGCATGTCTGGTAACAGATGATTTCTTAAAATGGCTTCCTTTATCAGATCAATAAACTCAATAATTTGCTCTCCATAATCAGGTGATTCATGTTCTTACAAAATAGGTTACGAGGGCTGTGCTTTCACGTCGTTCGACGTTAATTGCGATGACGACGTCGTGTGTGCTGGAACTGAATTAGTCGAGGAAGATGCGTATCTTATGTTTTGGTTAGTATACCTCTCCTTTAATACTTCTATATCTTTTCATTTCTTTTCTTTCTTTGTTGGAAAATCGATAGATTATTTTGAATGATAACTCTGCCGCTATCAAATGTATAGTTTTCCCTGGTTTTTACAAGTTTCTTATTAAAAGTTGTTACGTATTGCAAAATCATCCTAAGCAGTGTTGCAAATGTATTAAGCGTCCATGTGTCAGACTTTCTGATGTTCAGAACAAATCTTTTGATAAAGAATATGAAATATGACTCGTCACATGGAATTTGTAACAAGTTGTATAACACCACAGCGTGGCCTTGTAAAGTACACATTCTAGTTATGTCAGTTTGTAGATTGGTCATGGGTCATAGGTCATGGGTCACAGTCGTCATGTGATACTGCCTGGTAGGTTCATTTACCCAAGACCAGCCTCTATTATCAGGATCTTTCTCTCAAGCAACTTCCCACCAGAATAACTATACTACCAATGGGAGGGGTGCTCTAGTACCGTGGAGTATCCGGAATATCATTCATGGATACATCTGATGGCATTTTACTCTTTTTAATATCGTCAGTGGTATCCATGGATATGCTAGAAAGTCAAATACTGGTCACTAATACCATACTTCAGGAAGCATTCTTTAAATTCCAACCTCAGAGCAAAATAACTGAATGAGACTTTTAAACCTGCTTTCCCGACTTGTAGTGAGAGTACAGCAGCATATAAAGTAATTACAAGTGGTTGCAGCGGCATGCTGTATTTATATTTAAACTTCTCCTCGGCACAAGTACAAACAAAGGTTCTAAACTCAATTACATGTAGTTAATCTTGCCCAGTTAGCATCTACACCAGATTAACAAGATGCTCCGAGTACAAATACTCATACAAATACTGTAGAAATACTCAGGGGGACAGAACAGTCTAATGATAAACTATGTTAGAATACCAGCACGATCGTGAACTCGCAATAAATCCGTCGCTTTGCCAATTTTCAAAGAATACTTGGAGGGACTAGCACATTTAGGAAGGTTAGTTTTTGGAAACACTTAGCAAATTAAGCCACAGTATAATTTGGGACCTATACTAATGAGGTATTTGCTTTGGTACAAATTAAAGCAAAACACCACTTAGTATTTGGAAAGTATTGTAAAATCTACAGTATATGGTATCCAACAACCTGCCACCTTTTGCGAAGCGTGAATGTTCCGCGGGAGATCAGGTTTATTAGATACTTCAGAGAGAGTGATTACCGTTTTATTCTGCTATTAAGGGAATGACGATTAACCTTTATCGTTTCTAAGAAGAGGACTATTAAACTGGAAATTCCAATATTCCTACATGATCATTCCAGTCTGCTTTGTAGGATGATCCATCACCCTCTCCTCATTAAACTATCCTTTCCTCTAAGAGATCATGTTCATTCCGGATGTAATTATCCTCCTGATTTCATCCTTTTTGCTTTTCCTTGTTTTTCCATCAACTGTTATTGTTAGACGTCGAGACCATCGAGAGATATCGCCCTCAACCATTTGGTTTAGTTTGATTTCAATCATCTCTTAGTTTATCGTGGTTGGAATTGATGTAATTTAAAATAAGCAGTATGATCCTAAGTTAATCACATGATAAATCACCCAGCCCTGCAAGGTAGTTAAATATCTCGATCAGGATTCTGAGAAGCGAAATTATGCGCTTCAACAAACGGAAAAGTTCTGAATAGGTTGTAGATTTCACAAGTACCTTTCTAGGGTGATTCAATTATAAACTTGTAACTCTTTGTTGATGTTGGTATTAACGAGAAAGGCAAATTTAGAAATGTTTGTGCAGCATTGCTCTTGGATGGAAGTCTTCTTTGTGTTCCAGCCAGGACCTTATCCTAAAACTGCCAGATGCTAGGATCGGTGATATACATATATTCAAATATCATTGCTTTCTAATTATACCTGCTGACCATGTCAGTGGTTTATACTGTATTAATAGAACAACAGTGTTATTTTATCCATATTGAACTGTCTTTTTTTCTTCCTCATGCATTAACTGCCAACCTGTAAAATGTTAATCAATAAAGAAACTGGTTTACATGTGTGTAATATCATCCCTTTGGAGTTTCTGGGAAAGAACTTTGTGGCATAGAATTCCCTGTGTGGTTCTTTTCAAGCCACACGTAATATCGTTACTTTAATAAGCATGAAAAGTTTTCTTTTTGTATATTTCTGATGTATTAATGCTGCACTGCTTCACTTCAAGTCAGGAATCAGGTGGTCAGTGAAGCATAAACCAAGTCATGGCTGTTCAGGATCAGTAGTAAAACAAACTGGTAACGTTAATGTTTCAGTGTGTTTTCTCTCAGTAACACAGTAATATTAATGATCCAGTGTGTATTCTCTCAGACTGCAGAAACTGTGTCATGAAGGATCATGTGGTTTAACTTTTAAATTATTTTCATATTTCCATGGTACTAGTCAAATTTTGACATTATATTCCAAAGTATCAAACAATCTGCTTTAAGAATGAGATCAAAATATTTGTGCTTTCATATCGGGAAGTTTGACGGTTTCTTTCAAATTTTAAAACTGCCTGAAGCTGTGATGGCCTAGAACTTGTTTTTACAGTGAGATGATGGAGATTTATCAGTCTGAAGAAACTTTATTTTTGAATCACGGTTTTATGATAAAATGCGGACAGGGAACCCTTTCGACGTAGACTACCTCCCCAGGCCGCGACAACTTGGCCTCATTTCTACAGATAATGATATGGCAGCCTCACACAAGGCAAGATCAAGATTGGCCTCTGAATGGCACACACTGCCAAACATCGGTTTAATACCAGGAATATCCGATAAAATAGGTTCGATGGCACAGAAAATTATCATCCTGAGTTCATTGGGTTGAGACTTATTCTTACCAACAATGTTTTTTTGACAAGTTTTATTTTTTTAACTGTAACGAATGAATGAAGTGGTTTGCCATTAGTTATGCATGTATAGTAAGGTGGTGTATCATCTAGATGCTTCCACTGTGTTGTTGGTTTGATAAATATTTCAACAATACCTCTGGGAGGCCACTGCATCATCGACACAGTTGTCTGATCTATGAAGCGTTATGTAAAACTCACTATTTAAATTTAATTATTCATCGTAGTTATTTTTGGAAAATTTTTGCATGGATGCAGCTTTCAGCTGTTGTTTGCTATTTTTGACATTTCTCTTTTTGCTTGGAAACTGATTATTCACGTTTTTTTGAGAGCACACGTTACCAAGGCAACATCGGTGCATTGACCCTTTGCGACAAGCGTGTTAAATGTTAAGACCTTACATATAAAGTTAGGCTAGGACAGCAGCTATGCCTACAGCTACCGGAAGTTTCTGCAGAGGGAGATTTTGTTTCGATGTGCAATTGCATCAAGTTGGAATTGTTGTTTGATGAGGAATTGAGGTTGGGATACATTGTCCTAGCTCTCTGCTAGTAAATACTCCCTGAAGTAAACATTCACAATTTAGGTTTTGGGGTTAGATTGTTGAGTGACCAGTTTGACATGAAGCTGAATATCATTGCATTTTGCTATGTACAGTCAAGTGGTACAATATACTAAACTATTTACAGAAAGATAACTTGCCAGTAAACATGATAATATGCATATAAACTAGTTCACCAATCTATCCCCAGGACCAACGGAATGTGAAATAAACTTCCTATGGTTTTCACATGAAGTAGCTTAAAGGAGGACATAAAATTTTGTGGGACACAAATTTTGTTGTCCTTAATTAAATTGTTAATAACAAGTAAAGAGGAGAAGCCAAACAAGGCTGTAGCTACATAGATCTCTTTGATAGCTTGGTTTTGGGAGTTGGAGGGGGGGGGGCGGCGGGTGGGGGGCTATTGAAGTATACATGTGAATAATACATGGCTAGATCAGAGAACTTTACACAAAGGTACATAGCAATGCAAAATGCAACTTTAAAGTCTACAAATAGACTGCCTTTGTTATTGTTTATATTGACCTATTTGCCTCAAAGAGGTTTCTGAAAGCAGTAATATTTAAATTCCAGTATTTAGTTCATGCGTGATGGCAGTAATACTCCTATGGTATATGCTGTGTGTTGGTATTGTGTAATTACATGCCCACTTGCTGCGGTTACTTCTGATTCTGTTGCCCTCTTTAGGCAGTGAGCCTTCTTAGTGCTGGGTCTGGTCCATAACTAGTTATTCAAATTTTGTATAGATCTATATCTTCAGTTTATCAGCAAAATTATTCCATTTTTTTGCCATAGTGTTCTTTAAGAGTCTTTGAGAATGAGGATCAGTTTTGCACATTTACCACAAAGCTTCCCAGAGTTCATAGATACTAAATGTTTCCCTTTCGTAGCTGGTTGTTTTCATTAACCTATAAAATTGTATAACCGTGTTCAATGTCTCATTAGTCATTCTACTGCAACTTTATGTAAATATTCTGCATTTTAACTGCAGTGCATTTGTAATATGTTTCTGGTGAAGAATTACCTATATGGTGAAATGTAAAGCTGTACTATTCCACAAGGTGCTGTTGCCATACAGTGTAGCTAACAGAATGATATACTATTACCCAGTAATGATATCTGTTCCTTTATACTACATAGAAATGGCAATATACAGTGTAGCTAACATATACTATTACCTAGAAATGATATCTTTATTTTATATTTCCTACAAATTGCAATAAGAATGAAGAATGATGCAAACTCCTTAGAAATAAACAACAATAAACAAGCGGAGAATTTTGAAGGCCATTGCAGAATTTATTGATATATTCAATGCTTATTATTAGCTCTCTTAATTAATTAGACCAAGGGATACCCAGTTTATTAAAGGGGAAAGCAGGACAAAACTTAGCAATCCGAACACAGCTTTATTAACTTGTTTTCCAGTTGTTGTCATGGTGGAGGTATACCTCCTACTGTTTGGAAGTGCGTTATTCATAATCTACGTCAACACCCTTGACATCTGTTGTGACATAAATTTGCTAAACCTAATACATGTATGTTCTACAGTATATTTGCTTGACGTTTCACTTCACATCACCAATGCAACTGGGCTGTATTAGCCGTCTTAGTTCTATGGGGATAAAATGAATAATTCTTATAGTTATAAGCTAATATTAGCCAAAAGGCCAGAATACGGCAGGCTGTTAGACTTCTAGGGCTACTATTGCCATGTTAGAACTGGCTACTTAAATGTTATTGGATTTTGAGCATGCAAATACTGTAAAGAAACTGTGTAAAACCAAATTTTCGAGAAGCTTCCTTAGACCCCTAATTCACTCTCTTCTTTTCTGCAACCAACTCCAGAAAAGCATTCTCCGATTTGAAAAATATCCTCTTACAACTCTTGTGAACTGCCATATTTGTCGCCACAAGAAACGTTCATTTTTATGCACTGCTTTGCCTTACCAGACTATGTGGATTTTTTATGTCAAAGCCAAATGTTCCGTGCAGTTGTGACGTTTGGCCAATATTACAGGATATTAGGCCTTTATTTTTAAAAAAAAAGATTGTCATAACCATATCTGCCATTAGTGTTAAATGTTCCTTTTGATGGCACATATATATATATGAACAGAAACATCACCGGAACGATACTTGATTCGAGAGTCTGAATTCATTAAAATATGCGCATTTTTATGCTTCACTGAGCATTATTCATTTTCATCATCAATTCTATTTTACATGATCAATTCAGATCATACACAAAACCCTGTTTTTTTAGTTTTTTATGTCAACCAAGAAACGTTACAGTTTTCTTTTCTCTCTTGTCATGTTCCCTCTCGTTGTATCATGTTTATAAATTGTCTTTCGTCGGTTGGTAGACGCCTTGGACAAATTTGACTCGGCAGTCGCCTTGATGAAGTCATGTTCATTCAGCACAATGCTAATTTTGTGTTAAAGATGCGTGTTGATATAGTTTACGATGAGTTTCCTGTGAAATTTCTATAGTTGGGTTCTATTACTTTATTGTAAGTACTGTAACTTTAAGGTGATGGCTATTAGTATAAAATGACATATTATCTTATAAATATACAACTATTAATGAAAATTATCATTGTTGATTATGGTGGTTGATTTATGTTTTAGCATACTATAGCTTTAAGATAGGGGCTTCAGTTATTAATATGTTTATATACTTGTGTTTCATAATAGCATCCCCATGAAGGAGCTGTTGTTGCTTTCTTTACATTTTAGTATACTTTATACCTTTAAGATTGGGGCTATGGTTATCAATATATTTACCTTGTGTGCCTGTCGCAACTTCTCTTGCCATATATTCCAACTCGCACACTTCGTTCTTCCAACAAACTGTATTTAACTGTTCCTAAACCACACTTGAAGAACTATGGTTACAGAAGCTTTGAATACTCTGGCTCTTATCTCTGAAACAAGTTACCAGATCACATTCGAACATGCTCTAAACTTTCTACATTCAAAAGTTTACTTAAGACCAATCTTTTCACTTGTTCTTTTGTAAATTAATCTGCTTTCTTTGTAAACCGCCTTGAGCAGTGACTTTTGTCTACTGTTTTGGCGCTATATTAGTCTCATCATTACTATACATTTTTGTTTGTTCATACCATCCCCATCAAACATCTGTTACTGTTTTTTCCCCTGCTATAGCATACTTTACCATTGAAGCAATGGTCTAAGTGGATTTTGATACTCTTCTCGATGTGATCAGATACTAAAATCCCATACCAATGTACATTAGTAGCTAAAATAGTCAAGTTTCATTTAAAAGAAAACTTGGAAGTGATGAATAAATTATTCTAAATTCTCCAATTTTTGTTGCTCAGGCAATTACAAAAACAATAAAATGAATGGATGGATGGATGTTTGGATGGATGGATGGTTGGATGGATAGATGGGTTTGGCATGATGTGGATATTGCATTTCTGGGGTCAACCTCTGACCTGTGGAGTGTTACCAACAGGTACAACATTTGGACAGGCCATGCAGCACAGTAGTATTCAGATCTACTCCCAATAATAATGTCCTTTCATGTCCCTCATCTATACCAATGTGAGAAGTTTAGTCTCTAGTACTGTATTTAAACACGGTGGTGTAGAGCCGTACGTATGCTAACATCGTTTAATTTGAATTTTATTCTTTTATAGAGTTTCTTTAAGGTTATGTGTGAAGACTTTAAGTGTTGAAACAAGAAGCCCTTCAACCTTTTCAACAGCCACTGTAGTGAACGTGACTCTACATACTCCTCGAGTAGATCACCAATATTAGATCCTTCTTTTACAACTTGTCATGATGTCTGTATGGGCATTGGTGACAACATTATTGAGGTAAAAGGAAAACAAAGTTTTCAGATGATTTTGTAAAAAGAAAAAAAAAATGGCAGCTAGACAGAACTTGAAATATCCAACATGAATATGCAGTGGCAATGCATACAGCACATACATATTCATGACTGCATGACTGTATTGTTGAATTGTTCATGTTGCTTACAAAGGTTCTGGCTTTTCGTCAACGTTGCAATTTGTCAACAAGTCATATTTATGAACATACCTACTGTATATTGTTAAACTGTTCTCGCTTTACTTGAAATGATTAAACGTTAGTTAATAAAGCATAATTTGCGAACATTCATAATTTTCAACGTGTCATCCTTGCAAAGAGGAGGACATTATGTTAACTGCGTGGTACAGAGAAGGACAGACATTTATATTTTATTGGACTGCTCGGTATTGAAAAGTAGGGAAAATATTAATGTTATGTTATCTACTTTGTGGAGAAATTAAGGACACAATATTTATTTAATTCGAGACGACTGTTCTGTATAGAAAAGATGAAAACGATAAATGGAAGTGGAAAAAAATAAATGCAGAGGTGGTAACACAATCTAATAGGTGTAGTCTCAGATGTTCAGTTCTTCATTCAGGCAGTACAGTTTTTCTTTTCCCTTTGTCTTCATATTAATTAATGAATGTATTAATTCACCTTTTGTGCTCATCATCTGGAACAGCCTGTGTACCTGTCGCAACTTCTCTTGCCATATATTCCAACTCGCACACTTCGTTCCTCCAACAAACTGTAT
>JAAAKB020006167.1:0-15256 GCA_010014835.2 Apostichopus leukothele
TTTTTTTAACATTTTCTCTCTTTTCTCGTCTTTTCTTTTTCTTCTTTCCCTTCTTTTAAAAGTTTTTCTCTTAGTTCTCCCCCCCCCCCCCCCCCCCCCCAAAGAGGACTTTCAGGAAGATTAGCTAAGGATAATCAAGTAACCCTGTTTAAGTCAAGTTTTAATAATAGATAAATCAACAACCAATGTCCCCCTCTCCTCCCCCCCTCCCCCCATGGGGGGATGACATACCTGTGGGATCCACCGGTCGTCTTACTTCTTGGAATGTTATTTTGTTTCGACTTCTGCGACTGTCTGCTGCCCTCCGATCCCACAAATCCGCTGTCCACTTCGTGTTCGGGAGATCTAGGGTGGCTGCTACCACTGTCTATAGCCGTGTCTGACGCTTTCCTTGGGAATGCCGGCAAAGGTTTTACAATCTATATCAGAGAGAAAACATTTATAATCACATTACTGGTTCTGTTTTCCTTTGAAACTTGTTTGCAATATTCTACACTGCCTGAGAGAGTGAATAGTGTTAAAGATGAAATGTATATGTTTAAGAGAGGAGAAGAGGAAGGAGGAGGGATGGGTGGAGAGGGTAATGAGCATCCATATTTATTTTGTACCCACATTCTCAGTACTACGTAAATATATCCATCCAACCTTACCTTTCTTGGGTTTCTGCTCTGTTTCTCTTCGGTAATGGTTGCTTTCCTCTCTTCCAGAGAGTGAGCAGAGGAAGGGGTATCTCTCCCACTGCTGGACCCCTTCTCTTTCCTCTTCTTCATTGACTGTCTTCTTTTGGATGGTGTGTCTGACCAATCGGACCTAGATTATGATTCAGAGATGAGAGAACACTTCAAGTCCATATCAGAACCAGAATGCCCAACAGGCTTGGTGATTCCTTGCCACAATCTAGTGGAACACTACACACCTTCTGGTATAACACTGCACATTCTAGTTTAAAACTGTACACACATTACAGTATGACACTGTACACATTCTAGTACAAGTCTGAACACATGCTAGTATAACACTGTACACATTCTAATACACGACTACACACATTCTAATATAACACTGCACACATTCTAATATAGCACTGCACGCATTCTAATTTAACACTGCACACAAGACTGCACCATTGTGGACACCATGGATCTTGCACTAATGTCGGCCAAGTATGAAGTTCATACAAGATTTACACTTGGAACTATTGAATTTCAATGCTTTCACACTGTGACATGTTTTGACCTCAAATGGAATTCAACATTAACAAAAAAACAAACGCTTCCTTCATTCGCTAATGCAGACCCACATACAAAGTACATATGAGTTCAACCACCATGTACTTTTTTATTTATTCTGAATATAAGGCAAAGAATCACACACACCCACACACATGCCTCATCACCAATACATACATTCCATTTGCCATTGACAAGGAACTAACAGCGAAATAAAATCAAAAAATATTGTACACTTTTTCTGTTATATGTTCAAGTTTATCCAGGTGCTATATATTCCCTATATAAAACCAGGTGCTATGTATTCCCTATATAAAACCAGGTTCTATGTATTCCCTATATAAAAAACAGATGCTATGTATTCCCTATATAAAACCAGGTGCTATGTATTCCCTATATAAAACCAGGTGCTATGTAGTCCCTATCTATAACCAGGTGCAATTCCCTATAGATAACCAGGTGCTATGTATTCCATATAGATAACCAGGTGCTATGTATTCCCTATCAATACCCAGGTGCTATATATTCCCTTTAGATAACCAAGTGCTATGTATTCCCTATCTATAACCAGGTGCTATGTACTCCTTATATAAACCCAGGTGCTATATATTCCCTATAGAAAACCAGGTGTTATATATTCCCTATCTATAACCAGGTGCTATATATTCCCTATCTATAACCAGGTTCTATATATTCCCTATATAAAACCAGGTGCTATATATTCCCTATCTATAACCAGGTGCTATATATTCCCTATATAAAACCAGGTGCTATATATTCCCTATCTATAACCAGGTGCTATATATTCCCTATAGATAACCAGGTGCTATATATTCCCTATAGATAACCAGGTGCTATGTATTCCCTATCCAAAATTCCCTTCAAAATGCAAAACGGTAAAGTGAAGTGGGAATCGATTCTCATAAAACTGTACACACTTAGGACACATAGAGGGATGTAAGCTGCTAATTTTGAGAAGAGATGTCCAATAAATACCTTTCTGATATGTACCCATGTTCACCATCATCTTTGGAAGTCATTTGCAAGTTGTCTATTTCCTGAGAATTATAAAAGAAATACGAAACAGAAATGTTAGTAAAAGTAGGACAAAATAACAAGAGTGTAGGAGGTTTTAATTTTTACAAACTACAGTATATATCGATGTTGTGATGGAGAATTCCGTATACCTCTATACTAGGATCTATTTATTGTCACAAATGAAGTCTTTCCTGTCAAAAAATGGTCTCTATGGTGACTTGAATAACAATACATCCAGGGCATATCAACGAAAGTGTTGCAGGGGGAAAGTCCACAATACATAGACATTGTGTGATGTGGTGCTTTCACAACAACAGGGTAGTTTAGAGTGTTGCATACGATAGGAAAATGTTCACCTGAACGATACCAAAAGTTAGGGGAAAATACATATCAGAGCATATCTTACAGTTCTTGCATTCTATGACAAACAGATGAAGTAATTGTAACAGCAGTTTTCATGTATAGCGATGACAAATAACAAAGTTTATACACTTATGGCAAATCTCACTATACCAATGTGTTGCTTGAATTAAAACAACGACAAACACATCGTAGGTTCTTGAAAACATAAAAAATAAAAAGTAAAAAATGAAAGATGTATTTGTTTATTTTATGACATGAGACTCTCCACTTCAATTAAACTTAGAACAAGCAATATTTTGTTATTTTGCCCACTCTTTTTGAATCCATGACCTCCTCCCAAACCTACTGTTGACACATCCTTCTACCTACAGCCATTGTAGTCTTGCTTCGATTCTTTCTATTTCCTTCTTAAAACAGCAAAGAACTGAAACAATACACACAACCATCCAGTGAGAATGAGAAGGGACTTTTTACGGAAACTTTGTTTGTTTCTTTAAGAATGTATAATTAATATATCATCATAAAAATAATAGTATATAATATTTTGTATTACTTTTCAAATAGATTAAGAAATACAAAGTACAATTTACTGTTAATTCTACTGGCTCTGTATATGTTTAATCCATATTGCAACAGACCCTTTAAATATATGAACTGAATAAGGAAACATGGAAGAAGACTATTGAATATCTTTGCCATAAATCCGATACTGAACAACACACATAATGAAACTTGCATAAAGACTTATTCAGTTTCCATTTCTAGTCACCTTGACAAGCCTTTGTATTTCCTTGTCTCGCTTCGGTGTTCCTGGAAGCTGCTTAAGGGCTTCATACCTGTCAAGAAAAATGTTTGAACTTATACATTTTTTGTTACTTATTCTTTAGGGTGAAGAAAGGGAGGGGAGGTGGAGGGGAGGGGGAGGAGAATGGATTAATTTGATATTCACCAAAACTTCATGCTTCAAATTTCTAATCAAGGGCATCATTTTTCGTTCAGACTGAAAGTCATGATTTTGACAAAACAAATGATTATTTTTTTCAATTAGATCTATTTTGCCATCAACAAAGAAAGTTTAACAAATTGAAACTCAAGTGGATGGTGATCAATAAGACTCGTTTTTTTAGAAAAGTTGTTAACCGTGTTAGCTTTAAGTTACTTATCTCGATTATGGCAATTACATATTTGCTTTCTTCTTTGTTTTAGTCAAGGGGGACTGCATGTTATTGCACTATAACTTAATCTTTACTCCACCATTTCCCAGTCTCTAATATACATGCATATTTTACACACATACTTACTTACACACATACAAACATACAAACATACATACAAACATACATACATACTGTATTAGTGTTTAATTGGAAATAAACTGAATATTCAAATACTTTCATTCGCACATAAAAGAAAAATTACACAATAGCACCAACAACAATTGAAATCTCCATCAACAATATGCATTGAGCTCCCTGACCAGTACCTTTACTAGCATTGTTCTTTCTGAGCAGTTGAAAAGCAAAACCATATTTCTCTGAACCAGAAAGTGATATCATATTATGGATAACACTTACATCTGGCAACTTTCCAAAGCTTGATTCAATTATCTCCATATTCAGATACATGGTACCTTGGCCAATGTGAAAACACTTCACTCACACTACAACTAACTATCGTGGACTCCCAGTGTCTTTCTATAAAACATCGCTCATACTGTGAAATCTCCTACAGTTTCGCTTTGAATGGTAGCATCAATTATATAGAACTTCATTTAAAAGTATCGACAAAAAAGACATAGAATATAACATGATAAAAATAAAATAAATATCTTTCACTTCTTATCAAGGACTGTTCATTAGTCTTTGCTTAAACTCGACTGTTGTCCTCAAAGTCGACCAGATTTCACTTTCTGTTTAGAGGATAGACTAAACTAACTTTTATTCATCACAAACTGGCACATTAGCAATATCAACCCAGCCATAAAAGAGAACTTGAATGTCTGAAAAGCTGGATTCATATATGAGTCCCTGGAGCGATGTAAAGCAAAAGTCCTTGATTTATAATTGGTTTTTCATGTTTGGTGTTAACTAAATTAATGAGTCTGTTGTTTCAACACTGAACAGAAGATCTGTGTATAGTTATTCTGCAGTATAGAGGCAATGAATGCGTGCATGTTACTCTCTACTAGAGATATCAAACTCACTTTTGAAGCATCTGACTGTACTCAGGGTCGCCCTGCGGGCCACCCCGTGCCTTCTTTGGAATGTCCTCATCGATACTCTTTTGTCGAATACTGGAATGTCTACTTCGTGTTGCCATAGTTGGCGGGTTGTTCCGAACATTTTCCTGGATGCAAAAAAATATGGCAGATGGGATCGAAATTCAGATTTTAAAAAGACAGTGATGACGGAATGATACCGTCTGAATTGTAAGCTGTAAGGTTTATCTACGAAATGGAGAATACTTAATGGGATTAAAATCATGGGGTGGGGGGGGGATACTTTTTAAACTTTTAATTAAAACCAGTGTGTAATAATATTGACTACATAAATACATGAAACAGTAAGGAGTTTCAGTCACACAACCAAGACTTGATCGTAGGCTACTTTCCATACGTCAAAGGCTATTTTCTGGAATATACATCTATCTGTGTATTAAACTTTCATCAACAGCTCAATGAAACCAACCTCCACTTTTTCCTGCAAATCTTCCAACTGTATCCCAACTTGAAAGATCTGTCCCTCTAATGACCTTTCAGGGTCAAATTGATTCTCTTCTGAATCGAGAAGGACCGAGTTCCATCTCTGCTGCTCTCGGGCCTCCTCCCGTCTCTGCATGTAGTCCTCCTCCAGCTCACCGTGCGCCTTCTTTAAATGGTCAAAGAGGGATTCTTGTTCCTCTACCGGTACCTGTTTGGTATCAATGGCCCTCTCTAGAAGGGGTACCTAGGTGGGGGAAGGTAGAATGTTGTAATATTTTATTTTCCATTGGTCGTGTATGGTACTGTATGTAACACAAGTCTCAGTCTTTGTAGGCAAGGGAAGAATATAAAGTATAAGATATATTACAAAAACAAAACAAGAAAGACTGAAAAATTGTATTAATAAATCACCAGCACTCCACTGTACTGATTGAGCTGACATTTTGGCAAGTTTGTTATTATAAATTATTTGAAATGTCCTTTCAAACTTGACATATTCTTTAGACTATTGGCAGAGGAAACAGTTTTTTCAATGGCATAAACTGGTGATAAAATATGGATTAAAGTTGGTCAACTACTTTGGGTCTCCCTATTGACTGTTCTGAAACCGGAAACCTTGAAACATTTATTTCGACTTCGGTTGCAATGCTGAAAGAGGTTAGAATTCAAAGGGGATTTTTGAGATTCAAGAGCAATACCATATTCTGGCATTTTCTTTGGAGTTAGATTTTAATATTTACATGAAACAAGACACTTTCTTTTTCAAGCAACATATCTATATATATATCTCTCTATATATATATTAATTGAAAAATTGTAGTGAGTTGGAAAGTCTACAACAGTGAAAAAAACTTCCAGCCTCCACCGGGATTTGAACCCGGGCCTCCCGCTTTATATGTTAACATATATATGTAGTAAACTGAATTTCTTATGACAAAAACTTTATTCCAAAAGTACCTGTTGGGCAAGATTGGCTACAGAATATTTCATTTCCTGAACGACCGTCTGTGTGTGATGTTCCTCGATTGGCTGACGGTCGTTCCCTCCAAAGGTTGCATTCTGTGGTGAGGAATCTGACTGTTTCCTGCAAATAAAAGATATTCATTATACCTGTTAATTATTCATATCAAATCAACTTTGTTAATTAATATTATTTGTTAATTAATATTTTACATCAAACATCCTCACTATGCATGTAAATGTTAAGTATCAAGGTTTACAGTCTTGTATTAATGCAAGGCTTTCTCAAGTGACTTTAAACTGTACAACATTTTACAACTGGTCATTGGTGACTTGTAACTTGTAGAAGAGAGAGAACATTGCCAATAAATACAGCATAAGAGATAATACTTGGTTTAAATGTTATTCCTACTTTGGGGTATCTTGTAACATCTTGGTGTCTTGGTGATCAATTTGATTAATAAAAAAAATTGAAACTTTAGATAACAATTTGCAGATAAATTGTCCTTTATTTACATAGTAATGATGTTACACCTAACTTGATGCACTACCAGCACCAAAAAAATGGTTTTACTGAAGGGTACTGTCTATGTTATGGGTACTGTCTATGGGTACTACCTATGGGTACTGTCTATAGGTACTGCCCATGGGTACTGCCTAATGCCTATGGGTACTGTCTATGGGTACTGTCAGGGTACTGCCTATGTTATGGGTACTGTCTATGGGTACTGTCTGTGGGTGCTGTCTGTAGGTACTGTCTATGTTGAAATGATCAACGATGGACATTAATATCCTAAGCGTGTTCAACTTAAGCATGCTAAGAGTACTGAGATATCCTTGTTTGATAAATAATGAAAGCCTTCCAAACTAAGGCACCAGGTTTTTCTTGGTTGGTTACTTGTCACAAACACTGACTTTGCTGTCTATAATGTGACCAGATTACATTGGCCTCAATTGCTGGAATCTCACCTTGAGGACTCTCCCATAGAATACCTCCCACGTTGAGGCACACCTATATCAAACGACATGGGTTGTTTCGCCGGGGTCAACTGCCCTCTTGATATCTGACCGTTCGGTGGAGGATCAGAACGAATGTTGACCACTGCTCCGAGCCTCAGATGGTCGATTGTGTTCTCAGCTTCAGCATACTTGGCCAGTAACTCATCGTATTCTATCTGAAGCTGATGGTTCACATTGGTCGCTTGCCTCCTGGTCTTCCTCTCTTCCGATAGCCTGGAGCTTAGCTCCTCCTTGGAGCGAGGAGTATCAGACTCCGCCTCCGTGTCAGTCATGTGCGCCAGATTTAAGGCCGGAATTCTGGAAGATGTTCCGGCTCGAGACGCTGCAGCCTCACCTTTGGTTTGTGCATCATCGCCCTCATTGTCGTCCGCAGAATTCACGGAAGTATCTCCTCCGTAGGGTACGAAAGCCGATTCGACCGTCCTCTCTCCGGATGGAGAGGAGACTCTCCCTCTCATTGCGGTGTCTCTCGAGCTCCTCCTCGAGGGAGGTTTCTTTAACTTTTTGCTGTTCACTGCGACAGGTTTGAACCGTCCGAGACTCACGCTGCTTTCGCTCTGCCTTCTGTCGTCTGCGTCGCTGCCAAATTCCTGTACGTTGAGGGCAGCCTCTTGGATGGCTTCCTCCAGACCGGCGGGTATCACCGTCTCGCCGAATTCGCTCTGTTCGTCTGTGGCGTCGTCGTCGTCATCAAACGCTCGCTCTAAATGAGATGGCGGTTGCTCCTGACTCAGAGACACCATATTTTCGGACTTTATAGAACCGTCCGTGACGTCCTCGTATCGATCTCTCCTACCAGGGTAGTTCTTGATATTATTATTAGAATTTGTGTTACTTCCGACGGATCGATCGGAGAGGCGAGAGTTTTCGTGCATCCCAGACGAACCCGCCCTAGGAGTCTCCTCCATGTATTTCATCATGATGATTTCCGATGATGGCTCTTGGTCCTCGTCTGGCGGGGCACCGTCCGACAGAGATATGCCCCTTACTTCCTCTCCATCCTCCTCCCGTAAATCGTCACGAGAAACCGTCCCATTATGTCCTCGGTACTCGTACTCTGATCCGCTCTGTTCTTCCATCGAACTACGAAACGAGTTATCGCACGAATTGTCCGACTCCTTTCCGCTCCTGTTCGACTTTCCTCTCCTCCCGGCAGAACCCCCCGAGGAGGACTCCGTCCTTCCCTGGCTGTCCACTGATCTCGTTCGGCATATATCGGATTTGTAACTCACGTCGGGGTCAAATTCATCTCCGTCGTCGTCGGCAAATCCGTTTTGAGAGTGCAAGATTTTCTCCATCCGCTCAAACTCTTGTAACGATTTCCTCGGCCTTTGGAGATGCTTTTTTCTACGTCGTCCATTTTCCAGCTTTGGCGTCTTCGAGGAGGAGCTCTCAGATTGGTCTAGGAAGTCGTTTTCTTCTTCATCCTCGTCGACGCCCTCGGTCATGAAGAACGATCCGTTCTGATCCATGTCACTGTGCATGATCTCGTCGAGTTTAATCGTTTATACGGGTAACCTGCAAGATACAAGTGAGCACAACTGTCCAAATTAAAGCAACTTTTTGTGATGAAGTTGATCACTTAGAGATCCACGGATAAATATGTGAGTTGTGTTGCTCAATATGTAAAGATATGAGAAGCAAGCTGAAATATCCGAATGTGATGGAAAACAATAAAGTTTTTCAATTTTCAAAAAATACTTTCTTTTTTCTTTTCTTTTCTTTTCTTTTTTTTTCAATTTTCACAAATGCTTTCTTTTTGGGATTTATACTTGAATTTTTCATTGGTTCAAAGAAAAAAAACACAGAATTAACAAGTTACATACAGTAAGATGGACAGTTAGAAACCACTTGAGTAAAGAGCGAACACGACCACACTCTAATAAGGAAAATGTACAGTTTTTTCAGAACTTTTTAAGTATGTATAACAATGAGACAACATTGTTATTATTTAGTTATAACCTGAAAAATTCTTTCTAAATACTACCACATAGGCTGCTACAAGAATTCAAAGGCCTTTTATTCGTATTACATTATACCCAATATTAGAACATCTTATAATTTGGGTTGAATTGTAATTTGTTTTTTTCATTGCTACATCTGTGTACCTAAAAGATCTGCATTAAAGTCCAATTACTTTGATGAAAGGAATACAAAACACAACTTTGTGATAAATGAACCTGTAGTTCCTTTGGAAAAGGAGGTACTTGTACAAAATATTTTACTATTAAACTTTGAGATTGCATACGGAATACAACTGTTACATGTAGTTACTAATGACAGGGGAAAATGAGGGGGGAAAAGTGAACCAAAAAATCTTTAGACTTTGCACAAAGAAATCACATTTTTCCTTTCAGGGCTTACCTGTTCCATCAAGAGATGAAGAAATATACTGTACTGACGAGACAGATTCCTGAATAGTTTCATCGTTCACCTAACAAGGAGTTCTGACATCGCACAAATTTGTTCATCTGCAATATTAAGAAAAGCAAAAACCAACTCAAAACCTCCATCAAAGAAATCTTCATGTAAAGGGGATCACCAGATTTGAGTATTTTATTGTTGGAGGGAACGGATGGATCGAGGTACGGTGCTCCTTATTAAAACACATGTGCTTTCATGATGATGGTACCTGTCAAGCATTCAAAGTCAAAAGGTGATAAAATCCCCAAAACTTGTGCTAAAAAGGGTGCTTAAATTAACAGGAAATGAGAAAACTGCATTTAATCGACTGGAGACAGATAAAAAGGAGGGAAATAAAAAATGTTAACTTTGCATCATTCTTAACCAACTAATGTTATAGTCACATTTGATTGGCTACTGCTCTTTGTTACATTTAATAATAATAATGAACTTTTGTAATGCGCCGTATCTGTCAAAAAAGACGCTCATGGCAGCATTGAAACAACAGTAATAAATGGCAAAACAAATGACAGACAAAGAATAAGATGACAAAAAGGTTAAAAGTCAGTTAGGAGTCGTTGAGTAACTAGAAACAGATCTGAGTCTTCAGATTACATTTGAAGGATACGAAAGAAAAGAAAGTTAAGATGGATTCCGGTAATGGGCTATAAAGATGTGGGGCAAAAGAACAGTACCCCAAGATCTGTTAGTAGGTGAGAAGAGGTTTATTCCGAGGGTGCAATTCACAAGGTGCACTAAGAGAGCTAAACCTTTGATTAGACCCTTTAGAAGCAAGGTTTTGAGAGTTAAATTAAACACTGTGTTTACACTTTTAAGTCGAATCCGAGTGCAGGATCTATCCCCTGCTCAGGGCTTTACAAGGAGTCAAGAAAACTAAATACCGTAGGCAATTAGTCTGCTCGTACTGAAAAACAGTCTAAGTCCATAGCTAAAACATTGCATCGAGTTAAGTCTGTTTTTCCCGAGGTAATTTAATAGCGAGAACAAAATCTGTGACTTCTTGGAACCGTTCAAGTGCATCACCATCTTCCTTAACCGTCAATGATTCCTTAATGCTTTACAAGCAGAATAATAGTTGACTTATCTAGATCTACCTGCAAACTGCTATCAAATATTAAAACCATATATGATTTTGCTGGTATCTTCAAAATATGTCAACTGTTGTTCAAATAATATCAAACAAATATTCGTTAGTATAGCAAACAGGAAACTTCACAGTAATATTTGAAGCTCTTGTTTGCTAAATCACAGTTCAGAAACGGATGAGTATGTTCTGCATACAGTACTACTTTATTCATTTTTTTATATATTTTTTATAATTTATATTTTAGGATCTTAAAACAAGTGGTGCAATATTTGCAAATAACACTATTACATTCGTTAGTTGTTATTCAATGTTAACGAGGGTTCAGTGCACTTTGGAGTATGCTTGCCGAAACATAACAATTTTATTTTGAAATCTTTCAAACTTAAGTGTGCCATTACGTTTTACTGAACGACACAATTGAAATACGGCTATTAAGAAATTTCCAGCCATGACTCTCTTCTTCAGCATACATGCCATTGCATGTACAGTAAGGCTTGTCAAACCTTTGTAGCACTTAAAACCAGTCAACCTTGTCGTGACATGAACACAACCGAGTGTATACAATACAGTCCGCAGCACTGTTCCGTGTGTCTTAAACGAGCCTTCAACCACCAAACGAAAGCAAAAATACAGCTCCAGGAACTCCATAAATGTTGCAATGACGTTGTCAGTCTCGCTACAAAAACGATCCATCACATGTTTGCTAATGAGGGTTTACAACGTTAGGTATTGTATGCTATGGTGCAGTCTATTACATTGGGGAGAAGAACAAAGCTCTCTATCTATCTAGGTTAGTAGGATGAACATTATTATGATACAATTAAGGCACTACTGCCTTATGGGCTTCATGGTTGGTTAGTAAAGGGAGTTGGGGAGATGAAATCCCTTGGTTAATAAACGGAGGTGAAATCTCTTGGTTAATGAAGGGAGGTAAAACCCAAAAAAGCCACATATATAATATATAGGACTGTACAACATTAATAGTACAGACAGCTGTTGTATGATATAATGTATAAATTATACAACACTTGGTAGTTTCAGCCAGTTTCGGAAATGCCAGTTATTTTTATTCGTCTAATGTTTCCAATACTATGGTGACATAATGATACTGTCAATATTTACCGGGTAATTTGAAAAATTAGTAAATTCTTGGTTCGGTGGGATGTGTTAACTAGCTTGGAAATTGCAATAAATGAACAAAGTGAGAGAGTGAGGGGGGTTGAAATTCTTAACTTCTAACACATAAAGAGGAAGCACAAAGGCATGCCGCACGGTTCCAACTTTCAAAACGATGCCCTTGAACATCTGATGATGACAAATTTGTTTGTGTATTTGATCGATAATTTTACATGCGACTTTATAGGGTCATGCCTACTGCACAGTAGGCTCACCTTATCTACTGTGAGGATATTTTGGGCCTCTGAATAATCTTGTGTTGAGGTTGTCCTTGAAAAGACACATTTAACTTTGGATATTTAAAGTAAACTGAATTTAGTGAGTTATTACACATGGACCATAAAACCCAAACAAAATTAAAAGATCTTTTCTTGGTTGAAAAAATTGATTTTCAAGATTACTTAAAATACATTCAAGTGCATAAATGCAATGCAGAGAATCTGTACTGCAACACACACTACACACGTGTCCTCAATATTACACCATGTACATCAAAACTAATTACACACAATCTAGGACCTCTAACACGTGGGTTAGGCCATTACAATTTCCCACCAGCCAAAAAATTTCTACCTACAATGGGACAAGCAAAGACACCTAGACGAATGCATCCGATCTCGCACACAATAATTATCGGTGACTCAATGCACATCTGGGTGCTATCATGCTCAAATGAACAAGTATAGTCAACTTGCCACAATGGGTAAATAATGCCTTTGACACCCTCCAAAAATACCACTAGAGTATTAATCTCCAGTTTTCTACTTTCCTTCTTACCAGCTTTTTGGAAGGCATGTTTGTATTTAAAGTAGCTAAGTGTATATTTATTCTTTGTCTAACCTTTGAGTAAGAGAGAGGCAAGTCACAATAGGAGAGAAACACCATTTCACTTTCACTGTATGTTTTAAGATACTTAGGCCACTTCCTGCATTACATCTACACTATAATCAAATAAACATACAACATACATATCTGTATAGAGTTACATTCTATTCTACCTGGGATTGACAGATAGTTGACCTTTCAGCCTCTGCTGCTTTGACCTTACAGATTACAAGGTCAGTGTTTGACCCTGATGTTGTTGAGGTTTTGTCTACCTAGGGGAGGCAGTTGTATGACAGGACCTGGTACTAAATGTCTAGCCCACAATGAGATACTAACTTTTTGAACTGTCTGTACTCTGTTGTGAAGTCAAACTATAAAGCTTGAGTTACAATGCAAGTAGTAAATAGTTACACTATGAAACTTCAAACAAACACCAGTTACCAAGGCAACATATCCTTTAATAACCAATTCTTGCTGGGGGGGATTATGATGATGCCATTTAGTACAATGATAGCAATGCAGATTGTCTTACAGACCTGCCTGGTAACAGTAAATAGTGCAGATATAACATTTAACACAGACAAATGTATTAAAGTTAGAAACTAATCCAGATATTTGACTGCATGTGGTATTCTGTTCTACAAACAGTATGGCTTACAGTGCATACACTGTTACCAGGGAGTTTCCATAACAACTCCCTGCTGTTACCTTCTAAAGACTAATTTCTTTACTTGTTCCTTTGATTGCAATTGACTTGTTTTGTTATGCGCATACAGCAGCTACTTTCTTATTTCCAAATTGGTGCTATATAAATCCACTGTATTATGATTATTTTTAATATCGTTATCATTTTCGTTATCATCATTATTATTATTATGTGATCCTTTCCTCTTACAGTCATGTGCAATAAGCCAACCAGCACACACAATGTGTACACCCGGGGTATACACATTATGGGCAGACTGAAAACTTTTTCTTTATCGCTACATTATAGTGACCTTTCGTGTAGAACCCTTCTAATACGGTGCTATCACAATTATGTCATACTTTTGATCAAAAATTGCAAACACATCATTTTTGATCATACACTATACAGTTTGGGTAACATTCCTACAAGTCAGCAATGCAATGCACAACACTTCATTTTAACGTTCTTGCATTGAAAGAAAAACAAATTTATTCCAATGATCCTCACTTTGTAATGGTGCCTAGTAAACCCCACTGGAGAGAGTTTTTCTCCTACTGAGTTATGGAATTGTAACCCTAGCATCTTCACACAGCAGCATCCAGCCCGTTGTACCGATCGAAAGAGAAACTTGTATCGAGACAGTTGCTATGTACAGCATACAGTACTCTCAAGCTACAGCATGCATCGGGTGATTATCTTGTGTCACCTTGACCAATACATGTAAATATATGTAAATATGTACCTCTCATTCAAAGAGACAGATCTATATAGGGTTTGGTCTCAATCATCCAGATGCTATAAGACATTTTTTTAAAACTTTTAATCCAATACGGAAACTTGTGCATTGCACGAGTTTATGGTACATATAATGTTGCTTCATTCGCAAACCTTAAACAATATTCAATGACATCATCCATGGCGTGCTTTGGGAGACTAAAATTAGTAGATCTTTTTTTCCTTTTCCTTTTATTGTCAGATAAAGATTTGAATTCTTTCCTGTAAAGGGTCACTTTTTTATAATATCACCTGACTAGTAAATTGAACATAAATTGCAGTTATCGGTTAACCACTGAACTCCACATCCTACTATGCTTCACAGAAGTTTCATGCAACATTAATACCCGCTTCGCAGTCTACCACACAGTGATAAACTGTATGTAATAAAGGATTGACAGAAAAGATTTGGAAGACCAGAATATTGATTGCAATCCCACCAGTTTGGATCCATGCTTTTATTAGAGGAGGCTATTGCATTGTTCTGATAACAAGCTTTCATAAGAGGGGGATCTAGCTGGGATATTAACTGAGAGTAACTACTCTTATTGTGTTGAACAAACAATGAGTGTACATACAGTAAACACACACCTGCTGTGGGTACTAAATGACATCATAGGGCATAATACAATTACTACCAGTGAAAGCTGGACAGAGAATCCCAGGTGAGACAAACACAGTTAAATGCTAATTGAACATCGTCATTTGAAGAACCTAATTACTGAATACCATGACAACGGTATTTTCATGGTTTGTTGTGGATGTCAAGCATCCCATGTTTTATTTTTTAATAAAAAATAAAATGGTGTACATTTTACAGTGTGTCACAACTAAATCTTATTTCTGTTGTCTTTATATGTGGGTACATGGGGGGGGGGGGGGGGGGGGGTGAAATGTAAATGTTTATGGATGCGGTTTCAGGAAAGGCGGGGTATGAAACCCGTCCTAGGAAAAACATAAAAAAACACCAA
>JAAAKB020006277.1:0-10901 GCA_010014835.2 Apostichopus leukothele
GAAATAGGAACGGAAATAGATATGAGACTGTAGGACACCTGGACTTGTTACTAATTTTTAATATGTGTTCTGTGGTCTCAGAGGGCTTGATTTCTTGGCCAAAAGTCCCAACACTATCATTGGTACCCATCCAAAACAACTAACATTCTATTCATTACCTAGTATCATAGCTCATAAATACTGAAACCAGGGAGTTTTCCAGACTTAAATATTTCATGCCAACTACACATTTGCTTCAGAAAATTTTACCACTAAGGTAATGTATAACAAATTATGTGGTTTTCTTTACCAAGAAGCTTTCACAATTGGTCAGAGTAGCAGGAGTCATCATAATCAATGGGCATATAATTTACTTGTTATCATGACTATGAAACCTGACAAAAGGCTGTCTCCTTTCAAGAGTAATGCAAAGTAACACATATTTGTTGAATTATACTTCCCATCAAAAAGTAACACATTTTTATTGACTTAAAGAGGGATAGGCTTTGTGGTATCTACCAAATGTTGAGAAAGTTAAAAGCAAGAATGCAGTGATTTATGATCTGAAGATCATTTCCCTCCCCACAATATATATTTGGATAACTGTTTTGCTAATATTAAAATGTGTGACTTTTGTTTTTCTTTTTATTGAGGGTAGCCAAAATCAAACTGAGCTATAATGCAGAATTACTGTACATGATGTACTTGTCTAGTCTAAGGTTCAGAGGAGAGAGGATAAAGTGTTGAAATGTTTATGCTAGACTAAATGGAGGTGTTGGGTATAATAGAATTGTGGAGTCTAATAGCATTGTGGAGCCTATATCATAATTATTTACAAAGCACAAATTAATATGGAAATTCAGCATTTTAATTCTAGGTAATTGCATTTTTTCAAAAGGGGGGTTAGTGCTAAAATGTTACCAACTTCTGTAGTGGAGGTAGATTTCAGTGCATAAGTAGAGTGAAGACAGGTATGTGTCGTCATTCGTAAAATATCCAAAGCAGTTCTGGGGATTCTCAATTTCTCATTGACAATCAAGCATGGTAGAGAACTGAAGTTTTCAAAAAACTGAACAGTGAAACTCACCCCTATGTTATAAAACCCAATGGGTTTTTGAGACTGATTCTATGCTAGATATTGCATAGCCCACCATTGAAATAACGTAACATCAACAGCAAAGTACAGAAAGAAGTTTTCTTTCTAGTATACAGTAAGCCATACATGCGCTCAATAACTCAATTGCAAGATTTGCTATGCCGTATTCTCTTTCGTATGACAAGTTCAGAAGCAAAGAGGTCTACCCAAGGCAAAATGACTTTGATTATCCAAACACAAACATAATCTTATAGCTAGGGGGGTATTGTGTCACGGTTCTAGCTTTCTACTGAACCAACCAAACAAGAACATATATCTTTGAAAATTTCCAGCTGGTTTATAGAGTACCTCAGCTTCGGAGTTCTGTGCGAGTGATGAATACACTGCAACTGCTGTAAACAAATTCCTCACTTGCGAGGATGTTTTGTGCCTGGAAGACATAAACACAAACGTCTGATCAATGTAAAAGATTAGGACTTTTCTGAAAATTAAGTTCTAAGGCAAAGAGTAGAGATATTATTAATGAGTCTTAGGTACAATTTCATGGAAATGTTTAATCTCACAAAAACAGAAGAAAAGATTTTAGTTCATGACAGCAAAGGAAGATACAGCCAACAGCCATTATTTTATCCTTCTGTAGAAGTGTAGATCTGTCAGTCCACAATTTACGAATGGCTTCTTCTCAAATTATCTTTTATGGACTTTGATGAAACATGGACTTACCATGTTGGGTAGTGGCCATACATGTAAATTGGGGTGTCGAGTAACTTGTGGTCACTGGTCATATAGCGGTTTCATTGCTTAAAATTCCTTTCTGTAGCCTTCAGTGTATGCTACCAAATTTGTCCACCACTAAGAGCTTAGTTTATTGTTTGTTGTTCTTTGTGGTGAGCAATATTGGACTTATTTTGAAATTCTATTTCAAAGTTCATCAAAAGGACATTCGAAACATTTTCTGAAAACACAGGAAAGGTTCTTTCCAATAGAATGAATGAATGCTATGCAAACATGCTAAAGAATCCCATTTGGATCCTATGTGTTGTTCAGGAAGTTAAGATCAAAGATCAATCATCATTGGAAAGTATACTTAAGGGCTACACTTAGTGAATGGAAAGTCACCAAATTTCCTCAAAAGTTTTGTGTTTAGTGGCAGACAGTAATTATATGATTCATGATTTTAGGACAAAAGGTCATATTTGTGCCAAAGTTTGAAAATGATATAGGGTGCACTTGCTTCAATGGTGTTCACCAACTTTGCACAGATTTGTTGATTGCATGAATGCCTACACTGTTAGCGTCCAACTTTAGAATTAATTTGATAAACTATCTGATTTTATATTCTATTATAATTTATTAGGCATATATGCAAAGAGATTGATACAAGGAAGAGGCTGAAAAGGACAAAAAACTATTAGCTGCAAAATCTGTGTCATATTTTGCATTGAATCTGTGTCATATTTTGAAATCTGTGTCATATTTTGCATTTTGCATTCTGGCAGTTCTTTGTGTGTAGTGCAAATTTGTTAGGTTTGACACACATTTGCTTCAATACTTGCTTGTTAGTGACTGAATTTGTACACTATAGATCAAAATGAAATTTGATTTTTCTTTGCTCTGGGCAATGTTGCAATTTTATCACAAAAGTTCCAGATTTGTCCCCGCTGATGTTATTGTACTGATTTGACATTTCATATAATTTTGTTTTTTTTCCCATAAATTTTACTGTTATATGATTTTAGTTAACTTACTGTATCTATCCAACACGAAACCTTTATTTTTGGAAGACTTTGTTTTCCATGACGTTGGAAGCCCCTCAATCAGAAACGAATCAGCAAACTTGATCAGAGCCTCGGGAAGGAAATTGCAAATTTTTTCGGTGCCATAATTGCGAAGTTATAGGCATGAAGTTACATCTCGTTGTGCAGTATCATCCAGACTAGGGTACTTTATGACTATATTGCATCTGTTTTGAGTTAAATCAGGTATCGAAAGTCTCTGACTTGTCAAGGAATGGTATCTCTGGAAATAGAGACACAGATAGCAACCAAATGACTATGGCTGCCAATAGTTAATCCATAAGGTTTACATATCTTCAAAGAAGAAATCTTAGTCAACTATGTGCTCTACTTACTCCAAATCTTTATTGACAGATTCTGTGCAGTGCTAAGAGCACATTTTAGCATCTATCTTGTGTTGGACACAGCAAAAAAGTTACAGGTCATCGGTTATAGTGCGAGTCATCGGATCCTATGCGACAGGGATGATAGACATCGTTAAAGTCATACTTACGAAACATTTGGTAAAAGGAGAATTATTAATACAAGTTCTATCACATCTGCAATGTTGTAATATCAGCGAGTGAAAAGCTTTGTCTTCTGAATTCTACTGTATGTTGAAGTCGTTCTAAGTGTGTGTTCATCGAGAGAAGAAAAAGGATTCCTTCTTTTGGTTAATGTCTTTCTTTGAGTAAGTAGATCTCACTACATTTCCAAAAACCAACCTCCCTTACAGCTAACTTATTGTTTTCCCAATACTTGTGAAAGTTTGTCTTTTTACCCTTTGATATTGATGGAGATATTTTTCATTTTTTAGGCTCGTATCGCTTTCCTTCAAGGAGAGCGGAAAGGCCAGGAGAACCTGAAACGAGACTTGGTGAGAAGAATTAAGATGTTAGAGTATGCCTTGCGACAGGAGAGGTAAGTCCAAGCTGTTTTCACCCTGTATCTGTGCTGTAGTTGGACTTGAGCGACCTTATAAACCATTAATTACTTCATCCAAGTGATGAAATAGTGCAGTGACATTTGAAGACTTGAAGTACTTAAATTTTCAATGCTTTTCTAGACCAAACTATGATAAGGTTTTCATCCATGGTATTCCAATGCGACTGTACAAAACAGTAAATAGTCAACAATGAACAAAACGAATGCACAAGGCAGTAAACATCACTATAAGAAATTAGGTGTTAGCAATTTTGTCTTTCACTTCCATGTAAAGTGAATTCAGTAGGGGGATATATATATAAAGAGAGAGTGCTTAATTGATGTTTGCTTCAAACCTCTATCATTGTCTCTTTTCTACATTACAATTGCCAGAGTTTCTCAGCACTTGTTCAAAAAAGCTGGTAACTTAATTTCTGTATATTTACTTTGTCAGGTTTTCAAAATAAACCTGGAAAGGCAATACCAAGTATGTATATTTGTAAAGGTAATGCATGTTGATTGCAGGGGCACTAAATCAGCTAAAGGGTTCCTTGGTGATATTTGGTAGTTACAGTAGTTGTAAGGTTAATATTTTGGAGAGGGGTTGGGAAAGAGGCAGGGTGTCACCGCAACAACTCGCAAGGCGTTAAAGCCATTTGTCACAGGTGTTGTCAGAACTTTGTTTCTGTCCATGCTCTTCTCAGCACTTTGTCCTAGTAACTAATGTAGTTTCCCAACATATCCATTAAAAGCATATAATTAGTACCCAGTACAAATGTGGTACATACATTGTAACCTTGGAGATAGACTGCTGGAAAGAAGTGTATTAAATGCAACAAATGTCATATTTCAATTTGATAGAAAGTAAGATAAGGGAAACAAATTATAACCCTTAGCATTTGCTGTAAATTATTGAAATAGAACAGGGAAAAGTGCTCTGCACACTTGACATACCTTTGTGGTCACAATCGTGATGTGAGTTTCATGGTGTGTATCTCTTATTCAATATCCAAACTTTCATGTAAAACAGGTTGTGAAACTTGTAGTTTGAGTTTGGGTTAGGAAAGCCAGTTTAGAAAACCCCTGTTGTTAAATTTGTTGATTTCATTGTCTGGTTGATTGAAGTACTTCAGGATAGTGTTGTTAGTGACCGATAAATGAGTACATGTGATTAACACTACAACACAATAGAAGACACACACCTCTGTCAGTATATACTATATATTGAAAAGTACACAAATAATACACAGTTCATGCTTCACCCAGACTTAAACTGAAAGAAAAAGTAGCGAAATTCATGATTAATTCATAAGTTACATCAACTGTTTGATCCTGATATACACTGTCTCCTCTCAATAAGATCATTCTTACTCAATTGAGTCATGCAGTTAAATTAATTTAACAATCTACCAAATTTGTTTGATCCAAACTGTGTACAGTTCATAGTACTTTTTAGTCATGATAACATCACATTAATTTACATTTAATTTAATAAACTGTCAACCAATAATGATAATTTTGGCCAGAAAAAGAAGTTTACAAAATATCAACTAGTATATATCAGTATAAGAGCACTGAATAATTATTCTCAAGTCACTAAGTCTCTGCTACTCTCGGCCAAGCCGTTGTAATACTCTTTTTCTCGCGTGCAAACTGTACATGCCTAAGAGTCCGTTTCTGCCTACCACGAATGTGCTTGCCCACTGTATTTTTACATGACCGCAGATCTGTCCTATACAAAGGTCGTGGACATTACTCCAAAGAGGGGCATGAACTTATGCACACCACAAAATCTTTATTCATATTATTGTTACGAAATTGCGTGTCATGTGAGATCATGTTTCTTCCACAGCAATTACCACCATCTCGCAGTTTACAAACCAATCTAAAGGCCAAGTGATTGTTCACTGCAGGAGGCAGGGCTTGAAAAAACATTTGGGGAAGTGGGCCAATTGGCAAACCTGATTGGCTTCTTCGCTTTTCCGAACGAAATCTGCCAAACTCAAAGGAAAACATAAGATATTGTAGCTTGTGAGAAATGTGCAAGAACTAGTAAGGCTAGTATCAATCGAAAACGTTGCCGCGGTCGTTCTCTGGGCAGTACAGCAAATAGATACGAGAAAACAGCTTTGTGAAAAGGAAAGGTACACTAGGCTGTACATACTAGGGTCTTAACAAGACTAAGTCTCTGTTTACAAATTGTATGGAAACTTCAAGACTGTCACATCGATGATCAAAAAACGATCCAAAACCATTAACCAAATGGCAAAATGGTAAATAGTTAAACTATTAAAATTATAAAAAGAAAAAGTACTCCACTAATAATAGGGAAGACAGAGTAGTTTTGTCAGTTGTCACATACTTCATATTGATTCAAATTCAGACTGACTGTAGTAAACGTAAATATTGATGTTATGCGTATCACCTACGCACGCACGCACGCTCTGTGCTGGAGTGTACAGGGTACATCTCAGATTTTAATGGCATCATCGCTGTTTTCCTGATCAGTTACAATCTGGTATGGCAGCTTCAGTTCAGATGTCATAGCAGGGGATGTTCTCACTTACAAGTCTGTCATAAAAGCTGATAGCTTGCTCTGCTCATTGTAATTATCCATCCATAAACCTTGTTTGTTGTCTGTCATCTTTGAGCGAGTCAGGAAGATAAACCCAATTTAGTCAGAGGCTCAGAGCCGAGAACACTCCTGACTGAGTATTTGTGGGAGAGCTACATTTCACTAGTAATGTGAGATCTAGCTTTCTAGCCATTTGCAAATGAAGCGTGTCATTTCTGTGATTTTGGAAGTGACATTCTGTCCCTTATCTTGAAGTTTGGTGCTGGTAGCGGATATGTTTATTAGTCATTGGTATGATATGTAAAAACATACGAAATACAAATCAGAGAGAAACAATCCATACCAGTTCTTACATGCTAGTTTAATACTATACATGTACGATCATCACATCTTTCATTTTTACTTTTCATGTGGTTTAAATGTGAATATGTATTCCATTTTTGCCTACAGAGCAAAATTCCAGCGTTTGAAATCAGGCCAAGACACTAGAGAAGAAATCAAGCCCCCTACTTTTGATGGAGGTTAGTATCTATGTCAATCTAAACAACCATTTTGTTTTCACATTTTCTGGCTTACCTAATAGAAGGAGTCACATTCCTTCATGCTCTCCTTCATGTTTACACATGTACCCATGCTCTCAAAACAATGCAGGACATGTTCAACTGTATCCTAGATGGCACATCACTTGTGAATTTTGACTTCCGTGGATGAAATTACTACAAAATAGGCATAAATTTTGAATGTGCAGCAGTCAGATGAGTAGATGCACTACCTGACTGTCTAATAAAATGTGTTGTTAAATTATGACTAGTGCACAACATACTTTGCCATCTCTCAACATTGGCTTGTTTTACATCCTAACGTTAAGTTAATAATATGATATTCATTAATTTTAAGCAAACTTGGCCTCTTGGAACAAGAAACTTAGTCTTGAATTAAAACAAAGTGCTGTATTATAGAGTAACAGATGTAAACTCATGGTCACACTTGAAATCATTTATTGGTTGCGATGATAAGAGAAACCGATGCAGTCATGATGGTGTGTGTATTGTTTATATTGGAGGTCAAAGGTCATTTGAGATCACCAGAGATTAAACTGAAAACCTTGTAAACACGATACCTCAAGTTATGTAGCATGGGTACTTGCATGTGTGATGTGTGGGTGCTTTATAGTGAGTAGAAGTGCCCTATTGTTTTTGGTGGAGATCAAAGGTAATCTGAGGTCACCAGAGGTCAAACACCTGTAAACCTTTAATTTACTTCGCTCCTCGCATACCTGTCTCCCCACAACCTTACCACCTCATTCTACCGTGTCTAGTATGCCCTGGTAATCTTTTAACACTGTGCACCCTCAAGATATGAAAGCATGGATACTTTTCATGCTTAGCATGTGGTTGCATCATATCAAGAGGAAGAAGCCTATAGCTTTTTGTGGAGGTTAAAGTTCATCTGAGGACATCAGATATTAAACACTGAAAACCTTGTAAACAGGATATATCAAGATAGGGGGCATGGATACTTCTCATGCTGATCATGTGGATGTGTTACATTGAGTAAAGAAACTCTTATGTTTTAGTGGAAGTCAAAGGTCATTTGAGGTCACCAGAGGTAAAACATTGAAAACTTTGTAAACATGATATCTCAAGTTAGGAAGCATGAATAAGTTTCATACTTGGCTGTGGATGATATTGAATTGAAGAACTCAAATATCTTTGGTGGAGGTCAAAGGTCATCTGGTTCACCAGCAGTCAAACTCTGAAAACCATTTAAACATGTTAGAAAACATGGATACTTCTTATACATGGCATATAGATTTGCCATATGGAGTACAAGAAGACTGTTTTTGTTGGTGTAGGTCAAAGTTCATTTGACGTCACCAGAGGTCAAACTCTCAAAACCTTTAACATGATATCTCAAGGTTAGGAATCATGGATACTTCTCATACTTGGTGTGTGGATGCATCACATTGAGTACAAGATTCCTATTGTTTTTGGTGGAGGTGTATGTTGCCTCGTACAGTAGCCTGATGTTTTTTGAACATGTGTTTATCATGCTGTAGTGTAATTGTACATGAAAATCGTGGTTCAGGACATTTATATTATAAGAGCTATATCTGGTGAACAAGCAGAAGTCTAGTATAATGAAGTCACTGAAACCTAAATGCATTTTGCTTTCTGTTTTGCAGTGGAATGTAAGGATTGAAAATAAAATAGGCTTTCTTGTAAACAGGCAAGCAGTGTGAGTCCTCTCATTTTCACCTCTTTTGGTTTAATCTTGTAGCTCTCAAAAAATGTCAAACGCGAGTGAACGTGTCGTTTATTCATTACCATTGAAATCTGTACGCCCACACTGGCACACTCATTATAGTACATGACCTTAAACCAAGGTTTGTGTTTCAATTTAATTACTAAAACTACTTATACGGTACGCTCTCTTTTCAGTTACTAGAATGGTTTCTCAAATACTGAACGTTGGTTTTACATTGTTTTTATTGTCTCCCTTTCTGCCACAAATGTTCAATTTAACCACGAAAACAAAATAGCTTTACGAATGTTGTTGTGGTAACATTGAAGGCCTGGTTAAGGCAAGTTAGTTTGGGAAATGAGTCTGGACGATAGATTTTTTTGTCAAAAAGTGTTTCCCAGACCTTTAGCATTGAAACCCTCATATTATTAAAATTGTACCTATATTTTTTCTCTTATCTCCAGTACAAGTTCACCACAGTCTCCAATATGACCCAACTTCCCTATTAAAAATTATATACTCTAAGCAGTTTACTGTAGTTCTGTAAGCCCAACGTCTACACCATGTTCAACATCTGTGTCCTCATTAAATTATTACATCACAATTTAATTGAAAGTTTACACTACTTCTATCCAAGAATGACTGGAAATTTTCTTAATATATGACAAAGATTCTAGTGATCAGTGTTAATCTTTGCTTGAATGTCAAATACTATGTCGTTTGAATTGCGCACCACGATTCTCAGGACTGGTAGTAGTGTATTAGTTTGAAGTTACTTTGAACGCTTGTGAAAAATCAATGTGTTTCACATGGTTTGTCAGGAATTGAATTGTGAAATTCTTTCAACATACAGTAATACTTCATAACCCTTAAGGTGGCAACCTTAAAAAAAATGTGTGCATTCATGTGGAACAGTCTTTCGACAACACTGGATTGGCTGCCTTGTATTTTCAGATATGTCCCTCGGTATTGATACTTTGTGTCTTTTCCAGACTGGTAGTACATTGAAGTTAGCTTTACCTATGTGTGTGTACATTATGCGTGTTGTCGTTTGTGTGTGGCATGTGAAATGCTCAAAGTCTGTTTGTGTTGTGACGAACCGTATTAACAACTTCACATGATATGCTTATTGCAGACAACACACATGCGTGTGTTTGGTTAATACTGTGCCTCCACCTGGAGAGGTGGGTGAAGGTTATTGTAAATGTCATGTGTCTCTATAGAGAATGAACATTCCTCTTTAACAATTTCTGAATGTACACCAATTGCAGTAGCTCCGCCTTAGAATGCACAATAGAATCACCGATCATTATCATAAACAATTCATAAGGATTAGTCATTTGTATGAAAGTACCTTCAACAGGAGGAAGAAACCATCTTTCAAAGTTAATATTTAGAGTGCATATTACCTTGCATCATTGACATTAAACATTCCATTAGCATCTTAGTCAGTATCAGTATGCAGTGTAAGTAACACAGACAGTTCAATTCTTAAGTACAGTTGTGGTATTCATAAGTATGCATCGTGTATGTCATCTACTGGGTAGATGTTACAGCAAAATGGCTGGTGGTAAATTGATATTGATATTTGGTGATATGAAGGTTACATAATTTATTTTATTTTATTTTTTTTCATATTTTTTTTTTATTTGCAGAAGAAGGTGGGGAGGAGGAGACTGCCCTCTCGCCAAACAACCAGATCAACTTTAAACAGAGTAGACAACTGCTCAGACAGTAAGTCGTTTAATATTCATGAATTGCGCTTCTTGAGGCACTTTAACATCGCCCCATGATGCGCACACTACATGATAATGCTGTGCATCTCTCTGGGACACACGATTGGCAATAAGCAGTTTGATTTTGCCCTTTTCTTATCTTTTCCTGTTTTTTAAATTTTTTTCATTCCAGTCCAAATTCATGTTTTTGTTAAGTCTCCTGGTAATTCATATCTGACCATGAGAAATTCTTCAAGACGAACGAATAACGTGCCACGGCTAGGAGAAATTTCCACTGGAAATTTGAAAGTGGCAAAGAGACTTTGACGTTGTTGTTGTTGTCATGCAGTGCTCATACATATTTGATAACAGTACACATTAAAGTGATTGGACAGATGTAGCAGTGTGCTTAAGTTAGCCTAGTTTCTCCTTTGATTTGGTGCCTTTAGGCTCATGGTATTATTAGAGTGAAGATTGTTTGTAGCATTTTGAAGATATTGAGAAGAAAAGAGAGTTGGGAAACAGTATTATGTCTTATAGGGGTAAGGGGGGGGGGGAGGGGGGAAGTCAAACTCAAGGGTACAAAGTGAATG